>JAWPHD010005817.1:0-155503 GCA_037043455.1 Cyrtodaria siliqua | reverse complement strand
AAGCCTGCGCAACATATCCTATGAGTGGTTAAACAATACCCAGAGCATTTTTATCGGCCGGAGTAGTGGAACCACCGAATCAAAAATTAAGTAAGAAAACAAAAGAAATTGAAAATGTACCACCGATAACTAAATATAAGTATCGGGCTCAGCGATCTCCAAAGATCGAATGAATAACAGTACTGATTGCAAGCGCGGGGAGACGTTTTACTGCCGCCACACTGCACAAGCAACGCCACTGTGCTATACAATAAGAGTATGAAGATGGACCTTTGGAAACGGCCGAGCACGACACATACGAAATATTGCAGTCTCGATTTGATTGAGACTGTTCATGAGCGGTAGTGAAATATGCTAGCTACCGCTCACGTCCTCTAGCCCCGGGTTGAGCAGAACTCAATATTAATAAAATCAACAGCACAACATTTTAACCATCCCGAAGATGGCATGCATATGGCGGTGGACATGGAGTGTATGTCTTCTCCATGTCGTACGGCGTATGGTCCAGAATCTAATAAAATTAAATGCCCCCAAGCGCGAAATAAACATAATGGAATTTAGTTGGTAGCAGCGGTTATGAAGCCTGCGTATAAAAAGCAGACAACATATCCTATGAGTGGTTAAACAATACCCAGAGCCTTTTTATCGGCCGGAGTAGTGGAACCACCGAATCAAAAATAAGTAAGAAAACAAAAGAAATTGAAAATGTACCACCGATAACTAAATATAAGTATCGGGCTCAGCGATCTCCAAAGGCAGCAGATATTACAAACACGTCTAAGGCAAAACATGTTTCTTGGCCGGTGGCCATTAAAATCTATAAGGAATCCGAACATCAGATCCCGCTCGACCCACTCCAAAATTAATAACCCAACATATCAAAAATTCATTGAAACACATTCTCCAATTGAAAAAATAATATATAGGGTCCTATAGAAACCACAGCGTCCGAACGTAATGGCATCGTAGGTCCGCACTGTACTGCAAACAAGGACTAGAAACTACAATGAAAGAGACAAAAAACAACAGAAAGGGTGGTGAAGACAGGGTAATCGACTTGGAACGGTCAGTAGGCAAGAAGGCCTACTGGTTAGCTTGAATCGATTTTATATGCGCACAATCCTCGCTATTATCCTGTCTTCAGCGCCCAGATAGACAAGACAGTGTAAACAAAACTACATCCCATCAAAAGGAATTCTCTAACAATAAAGTCCACATCCAGAGAACCTAACTAAAGATACTCATACAAAATAATAAACATCTCAGGATGTATCCAGAATCGTACTGAACAACCATAGTAGTTGCAGCTAAAGAAAAAACCAATCTAGGGTACGACCAGAAAACCCGAGGGACGAAAGCATATATATGTAAAATTGGGGTCCTGTGGTATTTTTGAGTTGCCGAAAATACCACAGGAATTTTTTAATTTTTTTAAACACACCTATCTACAAATCAGCATGAAATGCTGATTTTGCTTGTTATTTGTTGATTTTGCCCAAATATTTCATGAAATGGTGATTTTACTTGATTTATTAAAACTTTTTTAAAATAGGGGTAGTGAAGATTGCAAGTTAAATTTTTTTTATAAGTTATCAAAATTACAACATATTTTTTTTTTTTTATATATGGTTAAACATCAATACGTCTAAATTTTAAGCACTCAGCATTATAATCTTTAAATTTCCAATAACGTGTCATTATTCTGACTGAAACTCCACCACAATCAGCACAAATTTTATTTTTTGCTTTTGTGCCTTTTTTACATATTGAGCACGGTAATACATGACTTGTTTTTAATCTATACTTATGCAAACTGCAATAATTAGAATCTTTTGTAGTCTTATTTATACACGGATTGTGTAATCCAATTTTAAGAAATGTGCAAACATTAATTTCCATTGTTTCTTTTTGATATATTTTTTTATATTAAATAAAAAAAAAATATAAGTATATCAAAAAGAAATAATGAAGACTGAAGAGATTATAGAAAATTTAATACGCCTGTTTGATACAGGTGTAATAGATAAGCAAACACTATCTAACGGTATAAATGCATTGAAAGAAGTTCCAAAGGAAACTCCAAAAGAGGTTAAATCTCAAACATTAGAAAATTTACTCAAAAGACGACGTGCTAAAAAAACAACGTAAACGAGAAAAGCAGAAATATGATAAATTACAAGAAAATGTTATAAATGAACAAAAGCAGAATTATGCTAAATTACAGGAAAATGTTTTAAATGAACTGAACGAGTTTAATGATAGAAAATCTAAAGAAAGTATTTCAGAATTAAAACTGGTTGACAAGCCAATGTGTGGCTATTTCAAAGCATACGAAATATCTGCCAAAAAATATAAAGATCCTCGGAAACTACTCCATGATAAAAAATCTATCATTACGAAACAAATAACCAAAGAGCTGACAAAAATGAATGGAATAAAATTTCAGTTAGGTCTCACTGTAGAATTATTTAAAGATGATGGTGCTACAAAAAAATACACCACAGCAGTATTACATAGTGAACAAAATACAATTTTATCTTTTGAAAAAATAGATGAGTTGTATGATAAATCATCTGATGACATACAAGAAAATTTGGAAAGATTTACAAACACAGCATCAGGATTAGAAGTTGATTACTGTGTTACACTTTATTTAAATTTTGCAAAGTATGAGCCACTAAAAGGTTCTTCATATATTCCTTTACATAAAGTAGTATCTGATAAGAAAGCAATTATAAATGTTATCAATAAAGATGATAGATGCTTGGAAGTGTCATTGGTTTCTGCTTTGTGGCCTAATAAAAATAATCCAATCAAGATGTCTAGTTACAACAAACACATGGGTAAGTTAAACATGAAAGATATTGATTGTCCGACTCCGATTTCACAAATTTCAAAAGTAGAAAAACAAAACAATCTTGCCATTAATGCTTACGGGTATACAGTATCAGAAAAAATTAAAAAGGCATCTGTTTTTCCATATAAAATATCAGAGCAGCCGAAGGACATAACAAGAATTAATTTGATGTTAATCTCTGAAGATACTGAAGTTGAACCAGAAAACGAAGATGATTCAAACAACGAAGAAGGGATTATAGATGCTAATTACAACCCTGATGATAATCACGAAAAAGTTAAAAAAGAAACAAAATATCATTGGTGCTGGATTAAAGACCTAAACAAATTACTTTATGATCAAAACAAACATCATTGTAAAACTTACTTTTGTGATCGTTGTCTTCATGGATGCTCCGATGAAGAACTACTTGAAAAACATAAAATAGACTGTGAAGGTATTAACAAAAACTCTTGCCGGATCGAGATGCCAAAAAAAGGTACAATCACCAAATTTAAAAATCATCAAAAACAAATGCATGTACCTTATGTAATATATGCTGACTTTGAAAGCATACTTAAACCCAAATCTTTAAATTTTGGAAAAAAATCAGAAATCACAAATGTGCACAAAGCTTGTGGATTTGGGTATCAAGTTGTTAGATATGATGGTAAAGCAGATAACCCTGTTATTTACAGAGGTAAGATACTGTTGATTTTTTTTTTAATTATTTGGAATGTGAAAAGAGCAACATCAATAATATATTTGCTCATCCTAAACCTTTAATCATGACACAGCAAAATGAAATAGATCATGAAAAAGCAACACACTGCTGGATATGTAAAAATATGATTGAAAACGATAAAAACTGTAAAGTAAGAGATCATTGCCATTTTACAGGAGACTATAGAGGTGCAGCACATAAAAACTGCAACCTAAAATTAAAAATAAGACCAAACAAAACAACAATTCCTGTTATGTTTCATAACCTTAAAGGATATGATAGTCATCTTATAATGCAAAAAATAGCTAAAATAACAGGTAATATTACTTGCATCCCAAATAATGCTGAAAAGTATATTTCATTTAGTGTTGGTCAATTTAGATTTTTAGACAGTTTCCAATTAATGGGTTCGTCTCTGGAAAAATTGGTTAAAGCAACAAACAAATCTGATTTTAAAATTACCAAAAATCAGTTTGGAGAACGAACAGATCTACATTTACGAAAAGGTGTTTATCCATACGAATATATGGACAGTATGGAAAGATTTAAAGAAACAGAATTACCACCCATAGAAATATTTTACAGTAGTTTATCAGATGAAAACATAAGTACTGAAGATTATGAATATGCTCAAAAAGTATGGCAAGAATTCAACTGTAAAACTCTTGGTGATTATCATGATTTATATTTGAAAACGGATGTAACTTTGCTAGCAGATGTGTTTCAAACTTTTAGAAAAACATGTATGAATGCATACAAACTTGATCCTTTACATTATTATACAGCGCCGGGATTATCTTGGGATGCACTACTTAAATACTCAGAAATAGAATTAGAACTTTTATCAGACATTGATATGCATTTGTTTTTAGAAAAGGGAATGCGAGGTGGAATTAGCATGGTGTCAAAAAGATATGCCAAAGCGAATAATCCACTTGTTGCTAATTACAAACCTGAAGATCAAAATAATTTCTTATTGTATTTTGATGCAAATAATTTATATGGTTGGGCAATGAGTCAAGCACTTCCGCATTCTGGATTTGTTTGGAAAAATAGAAACAAGCGTGGTTATTTCTCTAAACCTGGTAATGATAAAGGACAAATACTTGAAGTCGATTTAGAATATTCGAAAGAAATTCATGAATTGCATAATGGATATCCACTTGCGCCAGAGAAGCTAGTAGTAAAAAAATAATGGCTGTCTGGTTATCAAACAGATTTGCTGGAAAATAATACTATGACAGAACAACTAGTTCCTAATCTTATGGACAAGAAAAAGTATGTAATACATTACAAAAAATTGGAACTGTACTTATCTTTAGGTATGAAACTAAAAAAAATACACAAGAGTATTAGAATTTAATGAAAAAACATGGATGAAATCATACATAAATCTAAACACAGAGTTAAGAAAAAAAGCTAAATCAAACTTTGAAAAAGACTTTTACAAACTTATGAATAACTCTGTATTCGGAAAAACAATGGAAAATCTCCGCAAGCGGACTGATATAAAACTAGTCAGAACTGATGGTTCTGAAAATGAAAAAATAAGAAAAATAATAGCTAAACCAAACTTTAACCGCCGTATAAAATTTTCAGGTGAATTATCAGCAGTGCATACAAACAAAACAAAATTAACATTAAACAAACCAATTTATGTTGGGATGTCGGTATTGGATTTATCAAAGTATATGATGTATGATTGGTATTATAATACTTTGAAAAAAAGGTACGGAGATAACTGTACTTTATTATACACAGATACTGACAGCTTGCTTGTAGACATCAGAACAGATGATGCATACAAAGACATGGCTGAAATGAAAGATGAGTATGACTTGAGTGATTATCCTCAAGATCACCCAATGCATGATGATACAAACAAAAAAGTATTGGGTAAAATGAAAGACGAATGTGCTGGTGTTGCTATAGCTGAGTATGTTGGATTAAGACCCAAGCTATATTCTATTTTGAGAGCGGATGAACAACTTATTAAAAAAGCAAAGGGTGTAAAAACTTATGTAGTCAAAAAACATATAAATTTTGAAAACTACAAGGATGCACTATTTAACAAGAAAAAATATAACCATGAAATGAATATGATGCGATCAATAAAACATCAAATATATGGCATAACAGTAAACAAAGTTACACTATCACCATTTTACACTAAAAGATACATTTGAGAAGATCGAATTACAACTGATGCATATGGTTTCTATAAAAACTTATGAATTTGAGTATCAGCAGGAACAATAAGTAATTCTTCTTTGACAAATCCTCTCTGTGGCGCTGGTGCTTTCAAATAATAAACTCTTATACCTTGCGTCACCACATAACTTTTAATCTTGTGAATATCTACACTCCACATTGGATCAGTTGCTCTGCGTCTTCCACCTTCTTGTTCCCCGGGTTGATATAAATATCTTACACTTGCATTCATACAGATAGGATCATCTTTTAATATTTTTGTTTCAACAGGAGGAGGCTTTTTTGTCTCCGCATTTATGGCTTTAACAACTTCTGGTAATCTCTTTACCCATTCTCTATTACGTTTTTGTGAATCTATTTCCTTAGCATACTGATAGCCAAACAATCTTTCAGCTAATGTTCTGTTAAATCTTTCAACTAAAGCTTGGTCTCTGTGTATTTCTGTTCTGCCCCGTCTGATATTTACTTTGTGTTTTGACATCAACTGTGATACTGCACCCATAAATTCTCTGCATGGATCCACTTGTAATAACTTTGGATATTTCAAATGTCGACTGTATATTTTCTCAAATGCTTTAGCAACTTCTTTGCTATCCTTGGAAGTCAGTGGCTCTGCTTCTTTGTATCTACTTGCAATATCAACCACAGTCAACGCATATTTATATGTCTTGCGTCCACGACCAATCCCAAAAGTATCATGCGGTAAAAATAACAAATCAGCTTGATGCACTCCATTCTTAGCAGAAACATCAAACCTGGGTCTAACTATTTTCTTTGGTGCGGGTAAATAAATCTGCCACACAGCTTGTTTCTTTAAAAATTCTAATGCCTTTTTTTCACTGACACCAGCCTCTTTTGCTAATTTTTTAACTGCTGTGTAACCTCTCCAAAATCCTTTTGGGCTGTAATAAATCTTTTCCATTTTTTTCTACTAAAGAATAAACTTTATATAACTATAAAGAAAAAATGGAAATCACAACTGCACAATAAATAGCACAAAGAAATGGACAGACTTGGAACTAAATAAAATATACAAAATTACAGATACGAAAATAGTAGATACCGAATATGGTCCATCCATGATATTGACATTATTAGACAACGGTGAAGTATGGGCGCCTGATCATCTCAAAAATAAATTAGAGAAGAGTGCTTAACCACCATATTATATTCGACCACTTGGATTGAAACCATGTAAAAACGACAAAAAAAATAGGTATCATGCATATGACTTAGTTTTTTCAAAGTAAATTTAGTCATTTCAAATCCAAAAAAGTCCAAAGTAATTATAGTTTTAAACTAATTTTTTTTATGAAATCAATTTGTACGCCACAAATCCAGTTGCAGCCATGCCCACCACAATAAACGTAATTTCTCTATTCTGTTGATCCGGAGATGGTGTATAAAAATCACTCAACTTGGGCTCCGGTTCCAAAAGCAAATGTTTGCCAGTTATGTAATAATACTGTTTCATAGCTTGGTCTACATCATCAAAAGTCTGCTTTGCATGATGCTCCTTTTGCAGTTGTTTATTAATAAAATCTAATCTCTCTGTTCTTTTTTTATTCCACTCCACTTGTGCTGCGTTTAATTGTTCTACGGCTTTGTCATGTCTTTGTCTTTCCTCATCTGAATGACTTCCCATTTTTGAAAAGAAATAATTTGAACCACTAAACGCTAATGCATTTGTTAATGCGCCACCTATCATCATTGCTATTGCACTTGCCATTTTTTTATATATATATATTTTAAAATTATTTCATAATATCCGCAGGAATAATACCTTGCTTAATCAACATATCCTTTGTAGCCATTGCTAACATTATATCCACAGACAGCATCCCAACATCTACCATATTATAAATCCACTTTAGGTGCTGGTCTTTTTAGTAGTTTTCTGCCAATTTTAGAATATCCAATAGTTAAAAGTGTTTCCACTCCAGCATGATACATCATATTTACAATTTGTTTTCCGTCAATACTTGCTGCCATTTTTTTTTATATGATTATTTTTTTAAAATAAATTATTAAAAATCAAACGGGTCTTTTGGTACAACATGAACAGGTTGCACAGCTACAGGCTGCGTAGCAGATTTCTTGTTATAAATATACAAACCCAACCCAGCAATGCCTAATAAAACCAGACACGGTGGAATATAATTTTTGTATACATTTATTTTGATTTTTTCTGGTTCTTCTTCACCTATTGTTATTTTTGTTGTTCTTCACCTATTGTTATAAAAGTTTTAGTCATGCTTGCCCCAAGCCGTGCTTCATATCTGCAGTAAAGTTTGTTAATTTCATCTGGTGGCATGCCATCTATGTTTGTGAGTTGTATGTCCTTACCATAATATTGACGACTACCACCGCCAGCCACTATGGCTGGTAATCTTTCTTTTTTTGTTTCTTGTTGCTTTGATTCATCTGGTTCCGTCTGTTCCGATATATTTTGTAATAGTTCTTCCGCATTCATTTTTATATTATTAATCTTATTTTTTATCTTGAAATAAATATAAAATACAAAACAACTAGCAGCGATATTCATGCAACTAGTAATTGTTAGTATTGTTAATAGCATTGTTATTAATATTGCTATTTTTTCTATTAACATTATTAATTTGCTGCTACTTTGCTATGAGCAATGCTATTAGCAATACTATATTTTCTGATATTTTCATTATATTTTCATGTCAGTATTGCTATTAACATTGCTACTTTGCTGTTAGTATTACTATTAGCAACAAAGCAATGCTGTTAGAAAAAAAGAATTGCTGGTAGAAATTATTCAACCCAATAACCAGTTGGTTGGTCAGTCCTCAAAATTAACCTTGAATATTTAGTCTTAGCTAAAGCTTTTCTTATTCTGGTTCTCTCCTCCAACGTCGGAATAACATCATTTTCTCTCAAACAATTTTCATAACTATCTCTGTCCTTGGTGTAAAATATACACAACCATTTTGCTTGCTCTCTCAAATCTTTCAATACAGAATTATATCTCTGTGAAATGACCCACACTGATTGTTTGGCGTGGCGGCCAGAGAATGCCAACTCTGACAACATATCTTTTTTCTTTGTTAATTCTTTTGTGGCTGAGCAATCGTCAATAATGTATAATGTGGGCTGGCCAGCATATTGTTTGTAACATTTCTTTACCGTTGCTCACGGGATTGACAATTATTATTTTTTTATCTTTAGGGTTTTTCACTTCTCCTATCCAGGATCTATTTTTATAAGCCTCGTTCCACTCTATGGTTGGACACAATATAATTATATGTTTAAAAACTCCAACATACTCTTGTTCAAACTCTGTTTTACCACAGCCTGTCTGACCACAAATAATGGCACTGTGTGGATATTTAGGATATTTTTTTTGCAAACTAGTATCCTGCTTCTATGAATCTTCCATCTTCGAAATTGATTTGTGCATCTTGTATTATATATATATAAATATTTAAAGTTTGATCTGCATCTGCTTTTTTATTTATTAATATCGTTATGCCTTCACTGCCGTTTTCTATTCTTCTTCCACTTCCGTGTAATAAATTGTCATTACATGTTCTAAGGTCAAACCACAAAGCATATGCTTTTGTCAAATAGGTCTCAAGAGAAACACTGGTAAAGTTTAAGTCCCTCGCTGCTATTTCTGTCTCTTTGTTTCTTTTTGATGTTAAAGCAAAATATTTGTTGATTTCATCCCAATGTTGATATGCCTTCATGCCCTGACTATACCACTGATTTGGTAAGCCTTCTATTGTCATTTCAACCTTTTCAATCTTTGGGTTATAATAGGTTTCTGTGTCTGTTCTTTCTGGGTCTTCAAACAGCATTAAAATACCTTTCATGCTCCGTGCTTGTACATTAATGTTGATGTTCCAAAGAGTATCAGATTTGTTTGCTATTATTTTTCTATGTCGCAAGATACGATCATACATAAATGACATCTTACCATTGATTTGCTGTCTTATTTGTCTGGCTAATTCAACATCACTAACCATATCAAATTCCAAGCAGATATTTTTTATTACATAAGATGCATCAGCATCACTGCTTTTGATAACTTTGTTATAATCGTTAAACGTTAATTCATATTCTAACCTATCACCAAGCCCCGCTTGATAAAATGGCATATGACTTTCTAACATTTCAAAGTCCAGTGGAATACAAAATCTATTTCCATAAGCTGCTGCTATAGCTTCATCTCCGGTGTCTGAGGAAGCATCTCCCGCGCTAACTCTATGTTTTAGCATGTTTGGTTTACCAATACCTTGGTAAGCTATGTTTTGTCGTTCAGTAGGGCTTTTCCATAAATCTACATAACAATGATATATATCACTGTCATCTATTGACATGACTTCGTTGCCACTTATTCTTATTGTCATTTTTTTTACAATTGTTCTACCCAGATTTTGAAATAGAGTAGCGTTGGCGTCTGTTCTGCTTTTAAGTTCTATTTCAAAGGCAAGACGAGCAGTACTTGGAACTATCACATCATTAGTACTTAGATTTGGAAATCTCACAAGCAGTTGCTGGTTTTGGTCTATTGTTGATGGATTATTAGTTATTACTACACTTGTGCGGATGCCTTTGGCACCATGAGGTTCTCTTAGTTTTCTATGAGGGCTGAGTTTGTTTCCGTAAGCCGACATTGTTTTTATTTTTTAAATATATTTTTTAAAATTAAATAAAATAAACAATGGCTGAAGGAGGATTTAAAAATCCTGCGTTCGATCCAGATGATTATGATGAATATTATGATTTTGATGATGATGATGCACCGATGGTGCCTGCTGAGCCTGTTCTAAGAAGTCTTCTTAATCAAAGCGACCATATTGCTGAACTTCGTGGGGAGTTGAAAGAATCCGAACTTGAAGCATACAAGAAAAATCTTGTAAAATCCTTTTATGATGAAATAGAAAAACGATATAAAATGGCACCGGACAAAATGGATTATGACCAGTTTTAAAGTATCAGATGATGGTAAAACATTATACTGGATTGTTGGTGATAAAGAAATAAGAATAACTGCCAGGCAAGGCTCTTTTACATTTATTGCTCTTGGTTCTTTGGCAAATGAATATAACAGGATTATTGGCTCTGGGGGAACAAGGGCGATAAGACAGTTTTTAAATTTACCGGAGTATGACAGTAAAACAAAATTACCACAAAAAGCTCGACAAGAGTTGGAGAGCACAATAAACGATTTACCAGATAATGTGGATGCTATTCCATTACAAGATTTATCAAGTGTTGTGAATGACATGGGGACATCACTGAATAACATGGAGACATCACTGGATAACATAGAGACATCATTTTATGACTGGGATGTGATTGAGCGTCCTAATATTTCAACATAAACAAATATAGACAAGCGTGAAATGGATGGAATAGTAAAAGCGATGACAACTGTCAAGGAAGAACTCACCAATAGCTTGGCAAAACTCACAAAACTTGATAAAGACATAACAAGAGAAAAACAAAAGTTAGAACAAGCTAAGACTGACGATGATGATTTCCAGATAAAGAGAATTAGCGAGCGCACCAAAGACCTTGAAGTTGAGAGAGGTGCAAGGATGGATGCTATCAATGAGAACAGAAAAGCTTTTCGTAACCAAGTAAGCAGAATAAAAGAAACAATCAGCAAAATGTTAAACGAGGATACAACTCTTGGTGAGAGGATCAAAACCTTGTTTAGGGAGCAAGGTATTACTATTGTTAGTATTTTGACTGCGTTTGGTATGATTCTTGGGGTGATAATTAATTCTATTATTCCCACATCAAGTGCTGCGCCAACTCCAACTCCAAAGCCTGATCCATCAAGTGTAAAAGATTGGATAAAAAAACAACTATTTAATCTTGGTAAACTTCTTGCCAACCTAGCTGGTAAAGCTGCTGCAGCACTTCCAGGAGTTATTGGTGCAATAGTATCATGGCTTTTATCTGCAACAGGTAATGTTATTAATTGGCTTGGTAACAATCTATGGGCTTTGCTTGTGTTTGTTTCCGGGTTGTTGTATGTGGCAGCCAAAGAGTGGTTTAGTAAATCTCGTAAATAAGTAATGCAGCAAGACCTATTATTATAGTACCAACAATTATAGTTGGTTTGTTATCTTCGTGTTCAATCGCTATTTTTTGTATTTCTGGTGGGTTATGTTCCATAGTTTTATGTATTGATTTATCAAAGTCAGAATGTTCCGGTAAAAATTTCTTTGTCGTGGTGCCTTGAAAAGGTTGAATATTTTTTGGTGGCACTGGTTTTACATTTACATCATTATTCAATCCTAATGCTTGTGCATCGGTTGCTATTACAATTTCATTATTGTAGTCTTGTATTGTTCCAATTCTTAATTCCATGTCACTAGGAGACATGTACAATCCACTTCCATAGACAAAATTTACTTTACTTCTTGCATATTTTAAGGTGTTTTCATATCTTGAAATTTGACTGGGCAAGTCGATGGGGCTATTTATTGCGTCCTCTACATTTGCTAAAAATTAATTCTGTGCATCAAATGCTGTCCCAGTTCCAAGTATATCTGTTCTTGTTTGTGATTGTGAGCCAAGGATTGCCCAGCAGTATGTTCTTATGCTGTCATTGATTCTTTCTACTCCTACTCTTGTAAATCCAGATGAACAATCTAGTATAAAAGTAGACCAGCTGTTGTCTGCCTCAAATCCTTGTGCAATGTAATCAATGTGATATGTTTTATCACTCTCATAGACTGTAAAACTCATCGTTTTGTTGTCGTATACAGTATTTACCAAAGGATGATAACCAATATGTGTCCAGTAATTGTAAATTGTTCCTAGACCATTATTATAGCTTTGTTTCTGTCTCCAGTCTGAATTTAAGTCAACGTTAAACTCCTTGCATATTCTCTCGTATGCGTTTCGGTTATATGTGTTATTAAATGCATTCCAATTTGAGTCTTGCGGTAATGCTACACTCATCTCAAATAATATTCTTCTGACTTGGTAGTAGACATGAAATCGAAATAACGAACCAACCAAAGTATCAGCTTTTAGATGATTGTTGAAATCAATGCCACATCCAGTTGTTGCACACCAAATAGCAAAGTTTAACTGATTCTGCCAAAATAACATCCAATCTGTTCCCCAGCGTTGGACTATAGCATCTGATTTGACGTATGGGAGTTTATATTTTTCAAAGACATTGGGGAATGATGCTTTAAAGCCTTTACCGTCTGATGTAATGACTATGTTTTGATTTATTATATCTATCACTTTCTTGCTAAAAGTATTTAAATATTGAGCATCCGGGTTATATTTGAATTCTTTAGAAATCATTTTTATGTGTGTTTTTATATATATATATTAAAAAAAAATGTTTCATACAATTTCAAACATAGACAACTCTATTAATTTACAACAGTATATCGATAATAGAGATGGAACTAAGCGCGTTGGATTAAAAAGTTTTACATACACTATCGGTTGATATAATATTATTCATGAAACCATAAAGACACGAAACCCAGATAAAATAGAACATTTACCAGGTGGGCTCTATAACTTTCAAGACTTGGTAGAAAATTTTAAAAAGCTAAATGAAAATATTATCCTGGACAGTATTGTCCAAATTGGTACAGCCATTATACATACGCCAATAGAGACACGAATGTCAAGCGGTCTTTCAAAAATGCTGGGATTCAAGGACAGAAAATGGTTGACAGGTACTACTTTAGGAGATTACCCAAATAATTTAGCTCCTTATAAACAGCTATATGTTCATCTGGAACAAGTTAATACGAGTAGTAACTATTTCAATGGTAAGCCAAGCACTATTATAGGTGTTGTACCTGTAGTAAATAAGCAGTTTGGAGATATAGTATATACAAGTTTTTATCCTGAATATCACTGTCTTATGAATGGTGCAATTACTGAATTAAAAATAGAAGTTAGAGATGAGTATGGCAACAAGATATTTAATCACGGTTTGCCTATGAGTTGTGTTTTAGAAATTATTTAAAAAATATATTTTTATAAAAAAAACAATGAGTATATATGGACCAACAAGACCTAAAAAAACAGAAGACTTAGAGGCTTTGATAAATGATGTTCAAAATTTATATAGACGAATTGTGCCTTTTGTTAACCAGTTTAATCATTTAAAAAATAGAGTTGATAATCTTAAATATGGAATTATAACAATATTTGCAGAGGCTAAGGGCCCACTTGTGTTGAATAGAATACTCTCATTTGGTAACGGCGGGGCAGAAAAAAATGTGGGGCATGTAATGACACGCCGTGGACGGATTATGGGAATAGGTTTAGCAAGTGACCGATTAGTTGGTGACGTAACTGTAATAGTTTCTGTCAATGGTGTTGAACAACCAAATTATGGTATAACGCTTCACATCATCCCACGCAATCATGATAACTTTGATAAACCTTTAGAGATTGGTGCTGGTTCTTTTGTTAACTTTGTATGCAAGGTTGCTAACGCTACAGCTGTAAATACGGTGGCATCATTATTAATTGAATTAATTTAATTTTTTATTTATTAATAAAAAAAATGTTAAAGCAACCGACAGCACCAAGTTTATATCCTGATTTGTCAGTGGAAGACGGACAAAATTATAGATTACAAAAGATTTCAGAAATTGAAAAAAAGTTAATAACAGAACGAGATATACGTCAGTCACTTTATAAAAAATATAAACGTGGTATTAATATTACAGATGGAATTGACACTACCTTAATATCTGCAGGTGTTATTATGGCTGGGATTGGATTTGTTATTCCAGTTTTGTTACCTTTAGAAATAGCAGCAATAGTATGTGGAGCTACAGGTGTTTGTGTTAATTTTATCAGACGCAAGCTTAATGCAAAAGCTCAAAAACATCATGAAATAAAAACTTTGGCAGAGGCTAAGTTAAATAGTATAAAGCAGTTAATATCAAAAGCGTTGAGTGATGCGCAAATATCTGATCAAGAGTTTAAGATGATTTTAGATGAGTTAGATAAATATTATAGTTTAAAAGAAGACACCAAACAAAAAAAGGCTGAAATAAGTGATGTTCAAAAAAAAGAACTAGTGGAACAGGGAAGAAAAGAAGCAATGGCAACCTTACAAAAAAGTCTAAAAAGTGTGTAATAAATTGTTTTAGTAATGTGTATGAGTACGATCCACCACCTTTGTATTCAAGGTCAGAAAATTGTTAATTGAATGTAATTTTGATAACAAATCGACAAATTTGTTTTGTATTAAATAAACATTTTATAATTTTGATAACTTATAAAAAAAAATTAAACTTGCAATCTTCACTACCCCTATTTTAAAAAAGTTTTAATAAATCAAGTAAAATCACCATTTCATGAAATATTTGGGCAAAATCAACAAATAACAAGCAAAATCAGCATGAAATGCTGATTTGTAGATAGGTGTGTTTAAAAAAATAAAAAAAATCCTGTGGTATTTTCGGCAACTCAAAAATACCACAGGACCCCCATTTTACATATATATAAAGCTCATGCACCCACCTCCCTTAGTTGGGGTTTCAGTACTGAATGGCCAATGTTTTTTGTAAATGTAATCTGGCCAACTGATCGTGACCGGGAGTCTAGAAGAAGCTATACTATAAGAAATCCCAAACCAAAGTTATAGATATATACAACAGCTTACATGCAAATCTAGATCTGCCTTTATTGCACACGATTTGGGTTTCATGAGAGCCCAACATTTGTAGAAGACAAATTTACTTAAGCAACCCTTTACAACATACTCAAACGAAACCAATCCCACAATTTAGTTGATCTTGGACAAGAAATGTAAGAGATATAGATCACAGCTTACACGCAAAATTTGATGTAAAATAGACACATTTTAAGGGCTATCAGAATTTGGGTTCCATGGGAGCCCATGGGTTACAGGAAACAAAATTGCTTAGGCCCATAGCCAAATTTGGTTGTTCTATGATAAGAAATGTAAGAGAAATAAACTTTTAAACACAGCTTACACGCAAAATGATATATAGGGTCCTATAGAAACCACAGCGTCCGAACGCAATGGCATCGTAGGTCCGCACTGTACTCGAATAGTCGAGCTAAAATGGTGCTGGTAGCTCAATTACTCAGAATATAACTATATAACTGGTACGTCCGGTGTTAGAATAATATGGCAGGGTGGAGCTTCATGTCATGTGTCTATGGCGTGATATTCCATTGTGGCCTTCTATAAGTTTAAAGCTGCTAGCAATGAGGTTCCATTTTGGCACTTATAGTATTAGTTGGGCATATTACTCCTCCTAAATTACTTGAACAAGTAATTATTTTAACCAAAGTTGACATGGATGATGTTAAGGTGAAAGGCTTTCCAATTTCTTAAAACTGGACTTGTGACTACTTGAAAGGCAGACAGATATACTCCCCCACCACTACCCCTTTGACCAGTGCACTTTATTACACAAGAACAAATTTCCGTTTAATCACATTCACTTCATCTTGAAATTAAAATAAAACGACCAACACATGAAAGGTTATATGGCGCCTAACAGAAATGAACATGCCAGACTCATCCTCCATTTACATCGAGAAAAAGTATGGAGAATGGGCCTAGAACCTTCTCAAATTCTTTTGTTGACACTCCATTTACGATGGAGCCACATTTCCACGTTTGCATACATGTGTCGTGAAAGAGCATGATAAAAAATGACAAAATGAATATGATGTGGGGGTTTGTGGGATTGCTGAGGTTGTATTTTACCCCGGCAACCACACGGGGTAAACAATTATCAAAGCTTACAAAGGGAATGTACAAAGACACATTCATAGTTAATGCTATTATATTTTCTGCTTTTACTTAGGAGCTCTAAGAAGCAGAGGTATTCATGTGGATCGTCAGCGCATTCGTGATGCCATCGCTGTTGTGGATCCTGTGAGTAGGGCGATGCGTCGAAGTGTGGCAGTTTTACGACGTGTTTACCATGTGTCTGGACCTAATGCGTTATGGTAAGTTAACTTTTCATTCAGCGCTAAAGGCTTCTAAATTGCTTGCCATTTGTGTATATAATACACTTTGTAGACACAACAAGTAGTTAGTATGGGTAATTTTAGTAAAAAGAAGGCTAAAAATATCGGACAGGGAAAGCAGCAACTAAGGGAGGTGGGTGCATGAGCTTTCGTCCATCGGGTTTTCTGGTCGTACCCTAGATTGGTTTTCTCTTTAGCTGCAACTACTATGGTTGTTCAGTACGATTCTGGATACATCCTGAGATGTTTATTATTTTGTATGTGTATCTTTAGTTAGTTTCTCTGGATGTGGACTTTATTGTTAGAGAATTCCTTTTGATGGGAAGTAGTTTTGTTTACACTGTCTTGTCTATTTCGGCGGTGAAGACAGGATAATAGCGAGGATTGTGCGCATATAAAACCGATTCAAGCTAAACAGTAGGCCTTATTGCCTACTGATCGTTCCAAGTCGGTAACCCTATCTTCACCACCCTTTCTGTTGTTTTTTGTCTCTTTCATTGTAGTTTCTAGTCCTTGTTTGCAGTACAGTGCGGACCTACGATGCCATTGCGTTCGGACGCTGTGGTTTCTATAGGACCCTATATATCATTTTTTATCTTTATATATTTACATTAGTTTTCAATTAATACTTCATTTCTTCATTTTTCATCCATTTTTGCGCACAATATGACCTATTTATGTGTCGACGTGCCGTAAAACACCATTCATTCATTCGAACAGCTCATGGACATTTCAGAGCCAGCAGCTGCACTGCCACTTACATCCTCTCACGAAAAGTTAGTTGAGGAGCTACTTCAGCTGACTTCTTCCAGGGAGGAGGATTCATCAGTGGAGATGTCGCTGCTTGAGTCTCCTAAGACCTCTCCTAAATCTAAAGCCAAAAATAAAAATAAAATTAAAAATCGCCTTAGCGCTCAATAATGGGTAAAACTAATCAGATCATTCAATGGAATTGTCGAGGTTTGAAACCAAATTATGAATGAATGAATGAATTGTGTTTTACGGCACGTCGACACATAAATGGGTCATATTGTGCGCAAAAAGCGAAGAAAAATGAAATCAGCTTAATTTTAAATGAACACAACCCTATTGCCTTTTGTCTTCAAGAAACATTCTTGAATACAAGTGATGAGGTATCTTTTAAACAATACTCACTATACAATCATATTTGTGATACCGGAGACAAGGCGACTGGTGGAGTTTCGATAATCGTTAATCGAAACATACCTCACAGACCTGTTACGTTAAAAACAAATTTGCAAGCTATTGCGGTCAGTGTTATTATGCACAGATTCATAACAATATGTTCCTTATTTTTACCACCTAGTTCTTCACTAGACCCTAAAGATCTAAATCACCTTGTTGCACAATTGCCATCACCTTTTATACTCTTGGGGGATTTTAATGCACACAACTACATCTGGGGTTGTAAAGATATAAACGATAAAAAAAGATAAAAATATCGGACAGGGAAAGTAGCATTCAAGGACGACAGTCAACCACAAAACACAAAAACAAACACGCAAACAGACAAACGAAAAGGCAAAAGTAATTAAAAATGCAAACGACATCACAAAAACAAAAGGGTTGACAATAGGGCTACCGCCTTGGAACGGTCAGTCGCAAAATAGGCCACTGGGGGCTTAAACCGGTTCTAGGGTGCACCAAACCTCACACTTACCCTACTGTCATCCCATTAAAACAGGACAGTGTAAATAAAGAATCCCCGCAATGATCTAATCTCTAACCAACAAGGCAGCATCAATAGGCAATATAAGTAAAACACAAATATGCTCGTGTAAATATAATACAAAAAAACAATAGCCTAGAAAGCCACAATGAAGGTACTCAATGACTTGGCAGAAGCCAGAGCAGTAAGAGAATACACCATTAAGGGCACGACAGGAAAGATCATAGGCAAGAAAATTGAGGATTTCTTAGCCAAAAACAATTTGTGTCTTTTTAATAATAAGTCGTAATAAGTCACATACTTATTTACATCCTGCTACAGGCTCTCATTCTTCCATTGATTTGTTACTCGGAGAATGGCGCTCTTCTAGTAGACCCATTCGTCGAGAGGAAGTTGTCCTAGCCCGGTGCCGGATAGGGCATACACGTTATACTCATTCATATTTATTACAACGTGACGCAATTACCAGAATGTATACCATGCTTTGCACCGTTAACGGTCAAACACATATTGCTGGAATGTGTAGACTTTGATCCTATGCGTCAAAGGTACTACAAGCTTAATACTATGAATGAGTTATTTAATACTATAGATTTTAGTCTAGTTTTAGATTTCCTTAAGGAAGTCAGACTATATAAATCATTATAATATGTTCTTGTACATAATTACTTTTTTATATACCCCTTTTCGGGCATTTGTTGATTTACATATATAGTTTATATAACTACCATATCATCCCTTACTTTTTAATAGTTTTATCTTGATACATTTACATTAATTTTGAATTAATCCTTCATTTCTTCATCTTTCGTCAGTATTTGCGCACAATATGACCTATTTATGTGTCGACGTGCCGTTAAACACCATTCATTCATTCCATTCATTCATTCTTGTATATAATTAGTTTTTTATATACCCGTTTTCGGGCATTTGTTGATTTACATATAGTTAATATTACTACCATATCATCCCTTATTTTTTAATAGTTTTATCTGGATATATTTACATTAATTTTTAATTAATCCTTCAGTTCTTCATCTTTCGTCAGTTTTTGCGCACAATATGACCTATTTATGTGTCGACGTGCCGTAAAACACCATTCATTCATTCATTCTTCCATTAATTTAACAATATGCGATCCAACGTTTTTGATGGATTTTTCGTGGAGTGTTGGAGACGACCTCTGTGAAAGTGACCACTTCCCCATATTTCTTGAAAATATCGGCCCTCCACTTCTCGAGAAAACGCAACGATGGAAACTTCGCAAGGCTGATTGGACTACGTTTCAATCTTTTTGCGAGGAACAATTAAAGCCTTCCGTTTTCGAGGATGTCGAAGACGCAACTGCTCTTTTTACCAAAACTCTTCACGATATAGCTGATCAAACTATTCAAAAACCTCGGCAAATCCTAAACGCCCACATAAACCATGGTACGACGATGACTGCAAAAAGGCAGTCAGCGATCGTAAAGCTGCATTAAATAATTTTAACTTGCGGCTAACTCAAACAAATTTAGATAACTTTAGAGTTTTTCGTGCGAAAGCCCGTCGTACTATTAAGGATAGCAAGAGGAAATCCTGGAGATCTTACGTCTCTAGGCTGAATTCTGGCTCATCTCTTAAGAAGACATGGGACATGGTCCGGATAATAAGCGGTAAAGGTAATTCTAGTTCTGTTAATCATCTTAAAACAGATAATGGAGATATAACGTCTGTCAAAGATATTACAAACACTTTGGCAGAACTTTTTTCAAAAAATTCTTCTTCTGAAAATTGTCATCCAAATTTTCTGAAAAATAAGAAACTAAAAGAACAGAAGAAGCTGAACTTCAAGTTGAAAAACTTGGAGAAATACAATAAACTATTCACTCTCAAAGAACTTCAAGAGTCCCTTAAAAAGGCTCATGATACATCAGCTGGTCCTGATGATATCCATTATCAATTACTAAAACATTAACCTGAATCCAGTCTCTCTACCCTTCTTGATATATTTAATAAGGTTTGGGTGACGGGAAACTTCCCCGATTCTTGGCGGGAGGCAATCGTTATTCATGTCCCCAAACCTGGAAAGGATCATACGGACTCAATAAATTACCGCCCTATTGGTTTAACGAGTTGTATATGTAAAACCATGGAACGAATGATTAATGAGAGACTCGTTTGGTACCTGGAATCCAACAAGCTGATAACAAAGTATCAAAGTGGATTCCTGCGCCAACGAGGCACAACAGACAATCTCATTCGATTGAATAATTTATAAGGGAAGCTTTCGTAAAGAAAGAACATCTAGTCGCTGTACTTTTTGACTTGGAGAAAGCTTATGATACTGCATGGACGTACGGTATTATGAATGATCTTCATGACCTTGGTCTTAGAGGTCGCTTGGCAATTTTTATAGAGAATTTCTTAGAGGACAGACAGTTTCGTGTCCGAATGGGTTCAACCCTCTCTGACATGCATGAGCAGGAGATGGGTGTGGCACAGGGCAGCATACTGTCTGTCACCCTTTTTAGTATAAAAATTAACAGTATAGTTAAATGCATCAATCCTGGTGTGGATTGCTCTCTATATGTTGACGACTTTGTTATATGTTATCGTGCAAAAAACATGAAGACTATTGAGAGACAACTGCAACAATGTCTGAATAAACTTCAGACCTGGTCGGATGAAAATGGTTTTAGATTTTCTAAATCTAAAACTAATTGTATGCACTTTTGTCAATTACGTAAACATCATGAAGACCCTCATCTAACACTGGATGGCTCACCAATACCAGTAGTGGATGAGACAAAATTCCTTGGTCTTATTTTCGACCGTAAATTAACGTTTATACCACACCTTAAATACTTGAAGGCCAAGTGCCTTAAAGCTCTTAATTTACTTAAAGTTGTTGCAAACACTAATTGGGGAGCAGATCGTAAAGTCCTTTTACAACTTTATAGATCTCTTATCAGATCCAAGCTGGAATACGGCTCAATAGTATATGGATCGACTCGCAAGTCATACTTGCAGATGCTCGATCCTATACATAATCAAGGATTACGACTCGACTCGCCTTAGGTGCCTTTCGTACATCACCAGCCGAAAGTCTATAGGTTGAAGCTAATGAACTATCACTGTCTCATAGACGGGACAAATTGGCCCTTCAATACGCCATTAAATTAAAGTCTAACCCTTTAAACCCAACTTTCGATAATGTTTTTAACCCCAGTTATGAACCTCTTTTTGATCGAAAACCGAAGGCCATTCGATCATTTGGTCTTCGTATTAAACCAAAATTAAGAGACACCTAAACCGACCTAAATTTGATTGCCAAGTACAAAGTACCACAAATTCCACCGTGGACTTTGGAAACACCAACAATTATTTTCGACCTTTGTAATAGTAACAAATCCATTACAGACACTACTGTCTTTCAAAGCAAATTTAAAGAAATTAAATCGAAATACAGTAACTTTCAACATATATACACATATGGTTCTAAAGATGGAGATAAGGTAGCTGCAGCAGCTGTTATTCACAAACACAGCATAAAGAGCCGCCTGCCTGACAAGGCCTCTATCTTTTCAGCTGAACTTAAGGCAATTGAACTTGCCTTAAATTATATTCAGGAATCTGATGATGCCCATTTTGTAATCTTTTCTGATTCCCTTTCATCTCTTCAAGCACTAGGTAATATGAAATATGATAACCCAGTTGTGCATCAACTTTTAGAAAAGTACAATTCTCTTATAATTGATAATGTTATTATTTTCTGCTGGCTTCCAAGCCATGTAGGAATACGTGGTAATGATAGGGCTGATAGTGCTGCTAAGGCAGCATTAGATTTACATATTACATAATACCAAATTAACTTATACTGATTTTAAAAGTTGTATTAACAGATATATTCGTAACTCTTGGCAAGCCGCTTGGGATTTGTCAGTTAACAATAAACTCCATCCAATTAAACCGTTACTCGGAGAATGGCGTTCTTCTAGTAGACCCATGCGTCGAGAGGAAGTTGTCCTAGCCCGGTGCAGGATAAGGCATACACGTTATACTCATTCATATTTATTACAAGGTGAGCAATTACCAGAATGTGTGCCCTACTTTGCACCGTTAACGGTCAGACACATATTGCTAGAATGTGTAGACTTTGATCCTATGCGTCAAAGGTCCTACAATGTTAATACTATAACCGAGTTATTTAATACTCTAGATTTTAGTCTAGTTTTGGATTTCCTGAAGGAAGTCAGACTATATAAATCGTTATAATATGTTCTTGTATATATTTACTTTTGTTGTATGCCCGTTTTCGGGCGTTTGTTGTTTTACATATATACTTTGTATTACTACCATATCATCCCTTATATTTTAATATTTTTATCTTTATATGTTTCCATTAATTTTTAAATAATCCTTCATTTCATCATCATTCAATCAGTTTTTGCGCACAATATGACCTATTTATGTGTCGACGTGCCGTAAAACACCATTCATTCATTCATTGATCGAAAACCGAATGCTATTCGACCATTTGGTCTTCGTATTTTGTTTTACCATATTTCTGTGTTGTTTTGGTCAATTTTTACATAGCTCTGTATGTTGCCCTACCCACACCCCCACCTCTCCCCCATCCCCACTGTAATCACCCCGGCGTCGGAGTCCCACATCAAGGTTTGCATATAAGCTGTGTTTACAAGTGTATATCTCTTACATTTCTTATCCTAGCACAACTAAATTTGTTCATGGACTTCCTTATAGCATTATCTTAAGGGCTGCATAAGCAATTTTGGTTCCTGTAACCCATGGGCTCCCATGGAACCCAAATTATAATAGCCCTTAAAATATGTCTGTTTCACATATTTTGCGTATATCTCTTACATTTCTTGTCCAAGCTGAACTAAATGTTGGAATTGGTTTCCTTATAGTATGTTGTAAAGGGTTGGATAAGTAATTTTGTCTTCTGCAAATTCTGGGCTCCCATGGAACCCAAATTGTGATGGCCCATAAAATGTTGCAATAAAGGCAGATCTAGGTTTGCATGTAAGCATGTATATATCTATAATTTTGGTTTGGGATTTGTTATAGCATTATGCATCTTATTACTACTTCACCCATATTGGGCCATGGGCTCCCTCCTGCCACTCCCCTCCACACTTTTTTATTTTTTACATATTTCTGTGTCATTTTAGTAAATTCTTACACATATATAATGTTGCCCCCCACCCCCGCCCCCTCCCCCACCCCCATCCCCGCCCCCCTCCCCCCCAGTTGAAACTTTTTTTTTTTTTTTACATATTTCTTTGTTGTTTTAGTCTATTCTTACACATAAATGTTGCCCCCTCCCACCCCACCCCCACTCCAGCCTCTCGCCCCCACCACCCCACCCCTACTTGAAACTATTTTTTTTTTTTACATATTTCTGTGTTGCTTTTGTCAATTCTTACACATATATGTTGCCCCTCCCCACCCCCATGCCTCTCACTCTCCACCCGCCCCCCTCCCACCCCACACACACACACACTTGCAACTTTTTTTTTTTTTTTACATATTTCTTTGTTGTTTTAGTCTATTCTTACACATATGTTGCCCCCTCCAACCCACTCCCGCCTCTCACCTCCGTTCCCCACCACCCCATCCCTACTGTTGCCCCCAACCCACTCTCGCCTGTCATCCACGCTCCCCCCAGCTTACACCCACTTGAAACTGTTGCTTTTGTGAATTCTTAAACATGTTACCCCCACCACACCCGCACCCCCACCACACACTCGAAACTAGAATATTTTTATTTAATTTTTATTTATTTTTACAATTTTTGTGTTTTTTGGTCAGTTTTTAAACATATGTTGCTACCTCCCACCCACCCCCTGCTTCTCTCCCCACCTCCACCCCACCCATCAACACGCTCGAAACGAATATTTTTATTAAATGTTTATTGTTTTTTTTACATAATTATATCTGTGTTGTTAAAACTCGTTTTTTTTATTTATTTATTTTTGTACATGTGTCTGTCTTCACCACCCCTCGCCTCCACCCAATCCCCACTGGAACTCGATTTTTTTTTTTTTTTTTACATATTTTTGTGTTGTTTTGGTAAATTTTTAAATAGCTTCTTACACATATATGTTGCCCTCACCACCCCCACTCCCCCCACCATCCACACCCGCTTCTCTCCACCATCCACCCCTGCCTCTCTCCCAGCCCCCATCCCGTACCCCACTCAAAACTGGAATTTTGTATTTATTTTTTTAAATATTTCTGTGTAGTTCTGGTGAATTCTTACACATAGTTATGTTGTGCTCCCAACCCCACCCCACATTGTTGTAGCCTTGTTTTCTGATGGTATATAGTAGCTGTAAATTTATTATTCTCCGACAGCTCTTGTTTTATATATATATATTTTACATATTGTTGTATTGGTGAATTCTTACACATAGGTTGCCCTCATCACCCCCACCCCCCACCCCACTTAAAACTCAAATGCCTTAAAGCTTTTAACTTATTTAAAGTTGTTGCAAACACTAATTGGGAGGGGGGGCAGACCGAAAAGTCATACAGATCTCTTATCAGATCCAAGCTGGACTACGGCCCAATAGTATATGGATCGATCGACTCGCAAGTCGAACTTGCAGATGCTCGATCCTATACATAATCAAGGAATACGAGTCAGCCTTAGGAGCCTTTCGTACATCACCAGCCGAAGTATATATGTTGCAGCTAATGAACCATAACTGCCTCATAGATGGGACAAATTAGCCCTTCAGTATACCATTAAATTACAATCTAACCCTTTAATCCTAATTATGAACCTCTTTTTGATCGAAAACCGAAGGCCATTCGGCCATTTGGTCTTCGTATTAAACCCAATCGCTTTAACGAGTTGTATATGTAAAACCATGGAACGAATGATTAATGAGAGACTCGTTTGGTAACAAACTGATAACAAAGTATCAAAGTGGATTCCGGTGCCAACGAGGCACAACAGACAATCTCATACGATTTGAATCGTGTATTAGGGAAGCTTTCATAAAAAAAGAACATCTCGTCGCTGTATTTTTTGA
The DNA here is from genome assembly GCA_037043455.1 of Cyrtodaria siliqua. Taxonomy (NCBI): domain Eukaryota; kingdom Metazoa; phylum Mollusca; class Bivalvia; order Adapedonta; family Hiatellidae; genus Cyrtodaria; species Cyrtodaria siliqua. The sequence goes on along the minus strand of JAWPHD010005817.1, from coordinate 130,004 downwards.
CTTGGAGAAAGCTTATGATACTGCATGGAAGTACGGTATTATGAATGATCTGCATGACCTTGGTCTTGGAGGCCGATTACCCATTTTTATAGAGAAATTCTTAGATGATAGACAGTTTCGTGTCCAAATGGGTTCAACCCTGTCTGACATTCATGAACAGGAGATGGGTCAACCCTGTCTGACATTCATGAACAGGAGATGGGAGGGCAGCATACTCTTTGTCACCCTTTTTAATATAAAAATTAATAGTGTAGTTAAATGCATCAATCCTGGTGTGGACGACTTTGTTATGTTATCGTGCAAAAAACATGAACACTATTGACAGACATCTGCAACAATATCTGAATAAACTTCAGACCTGGTCGGATGAAAATGGTTTTAAATTTTCTAAATCTAAAACTAATTGCATGCACTTTTGTCAACTACATAAACATCATGAAGACCCTCATCTAACACGGGAAGGGTCACCATTACCAGTAGTGGATGAGACAAAATTCCTTGGTCTTATTTTCGACCGTAAATTAACGTTTATACCACATCTGATATACTTGAAGGCCAAGTGCCTTAAAGCTCTTAATTTACCTAAAGTTGTTGCAAACACTAATTGGGGAGCAGACCTACTATTATCTTTATATATTTATATTAATGGTCTCAACAGATTTTGTAAAAAAATATAGGTTTAACCTAAAGATGAGCTTTAAATGTTATTGTAAGAGAGTAAAAAGGAATTATCACTGTGACGATTAGCCAAAATATATGAATGAGACTTCAGAAAAGATATACAGTTTAGAAGAAAAGAAATATAAAAAGATCGGACAGGGAAAGTAGCATACAAGGAGGACAGTCAATCACAAAACACAGAAACAAACACGCAAACAGACAAACAAGAAGGCAGAAGCAATAATAAATGGCAACGACATCACAAACACAAAAGGGTTGACAAGAGGGCTACCGCCTTGGAACGGTCAGTGGCAAAGTAGGCCGGTTCTAGGGTGCCTCAAACCTCACATTTACCCTACTGTCATCCCATTAAAACAGGACAGTGTAAATAAAGAAATCCCCGCCATGATCTAATCTCTAACCAACGAGGCAGCATCAATAGGCAATATAAGTAAAACACAAATATGCTCGTGTAAATATAATACAAAAAAACAATAGCCTAGAAAGCCACAATGAAGGTACTCAATGACTTTGCAGAAGCCAGAGCAGTAAGAGAATAAACCATTAAGGGCACGACAAGAAAGATCATGGACAAACATCAAACGCCATCGTCCCAATGGGCTTTAGGTAGGCGTCCTCATAGAGTCCACAGCCTGTCCGGTCATCGTACAATTAAAGAGGAAAGCATAGTGGCGAACTGTAAAAGGGTCCACCACCAAGCATGCAGTACGTTGCAAAATGATAGGGTCATAACCTCGTTTGATAAACTTTTTAACAAGTTGAACAAAGATAGTATGAAAGTGATCATGACCTAGAATCTTACGAAGTTTATAAATCACATCACCATAGAAGTCAGGTTGTGATAGTCCGGACTGTCGCAGAAGAGTCCTTAAATTACTTTTATATTTGGAAAGAAGATCAGGGTTACGATAATAAAATTTTGCAAAGGTTTTACGAAGTTTATGGTAACGGTAACCCTGATTGAGTAACTTTTTAGTTATACAAAGATTACGAATATTAAAGTCCTCAACTCGAGTACAAGCTCTAGAAAAACGAATAAGCTGAGATACATACACCACATAAGAAGTTGCTCGGGGAACATCCCCATCCAAGTGGGGATAATTAACAATGTCAAAATTAAAATCATATCTCTTGTCATAGATTTTGCTAATTATTTTACCATTTACAATCGAGAGATCTAAATCAAGAAAAGAAGCGTTATTATCAGATATATTAGCTTTGTTAAGCTGAAGTTCTTTAGGATAAATATAAGTAACCATAGTTGGAGAGAAAGGGTTGTCAATGTTCAATATGTCATCCAGAAACCGAGAGGTGTCATTAAAGGCTTCAATAACATCTGCCTGGGTATCTGGTGAAAGACTCAACATGAAATCCCTTTCATAGCAAAATAAGAACAAATCTGCGACAAGTGGTGCACAGTTCGTACCTATAGGGATACCAACAATTTGTCTATAAACGGTGGTTCCATACCTGACGAAAATATTATTTAATAGGAAGATGAGTGCTTCACAAACTTCATAGCAAGTCCACATAGTATAATTCTCTAAACTGCCGTTAGTAAAAAACGCTTTTATATTATTACATGCCAAAAATGTAGTATTTTCTCTAGCGAATGATTTTGAATAAGAGAAATTAGCTTGTCTTTAATAAGGTGATGTGGTAAGGTTGTATATAGTGTAGAGAAGTCATAAGTGCTTATTGATGAAACTTGACCTTTCTTGAAAAATGTATCAAGAACGTCTCCTGAATTTTTTATAGACCAAAATAAATTAATCCCAGAGTGTTCATAAGTTATAGTTTAACGTGATCTTTAACGGCAGTAAGACATGAATGAATGGTGTTTTATGGCACGTCGACACATAAATAGGTCATATTGTGCGCAAAAACTGACGAAAGATGAAGAAATGAAGAATTTTTAAAAATTAATGTAAATATATCAAGATAAAACTATTAAAAAATAAGGGATGATATGGTAGTAATATAAACTATAGATGTAAATCAACAAATGCCCGAAAACGGGTATATAAAAAAGTAAATATATACAAGTACATATTATAATGATTTAAGTAGTCTTGACTTCCTTCAGGAAATCTAAAACTAGACTAAAATCTATAGTATTAAATAACTCCGTCATATTATTAACATTGTAGTACCTTTGACGCATAGGATCAAAGTCTACACATTCCAGCAATATGTGTTTGACCGTTAACGGTGCAAAGCAGGGTATACATTCTGGTAATTGCTCACCTTGTAATAAATATGAATGAGTATAACGTGTATGCCCTATTCTGCACCGGGCTAGGACAACTTCCTCTTTACGAATGGGTCTACTAGAAGAACGCCATTCTCCGAGTAGCGGTTTAATTGAATGGAGTTTATTGTTAACTGACAAATCCCAAGCGGTTTGCCAAGAGTTACGAATATATGTGTTAATACAACTTTTAAAATCAGTATAAGGTAAGTTGGTATTAGATATATGTAAATCTAATGCTGCCTTAGCAGCACTATCAGCTCTATCATTACCACGTATTCCTACATGGCTTGGAAGCCAGCAGAAAATAATAACCTTATCAAATATAAGAGAATTGTACTTTTCTAAAAGTTGAAGCACAACTAGTTTATCATGTTTCATATTACCCAGTGCTTGAAGAGATGAAAGGGAATCAGAAAAAATTACAAAATGGTCATCATCAGATTCCTGAATATAATTTCAGGCAAGTTCAATTGCAGGCGGTTCTTTATGCTGTATTTGTGAACAACAGCTGATGCAGCTACATTTTCTCAATCTTTAGAACCATCTGTGTATATATGTTGAAAGTTACTGTATTTCGATTTAATTTCATTAAATTTGCTTTGAAAGACAGTAGGGTCTGTTCTGGATTTGTTACTATTACAAAGATCGAAAATAATTGTTGGTGTTTCCAAAGTCCACGGTGGAATTTGTGGTACTTTGTACTTGGCAATCAAATTTAGGTCGATTTTAGAGTCTCTTAATTTTGGTTTACCAAATGGTCGAATGGCCTTCCGTTTTCGATCAAAAAGAGGTTCGCAACTAGGATTAAAAACATTATCGAAAGTTGGGTTTGAAGGGTTAGATTTTAATTTAATGGCATATTAAAGGGCTAATTTGTCCCGTCTATGAGATAGTAGTGATGGTTCATTAGCTTCAACATATAGACTTTCGGCTGGTGATGTACGAAAGGCACCCAAGGCGAGTCGTAATCCTTGATTATGTATAGGATAGAGCATCTGCAAGTATGAATGAATGGTGTTTTACGGCACGTCGACACATAAATAGATCATATTGTGCGCAAAACTGACGAAAGATGAAGAAATGAAGGATTAATTAAAAAGTAATGTCCATATATCAAGAAAAAACTATTAAAAAACAAGGGATGATATAGTAGTAATATAAACTATATATGTAAATCAACAAATGCCCGAAAACGGGTATATAAAAAAAGTAAATATATACAAGAACATGTTATAATGATTTATATAGTCTGACTTCCTTCAGGAAAACTAAAACTAAACTAAAATGTTATAGTATTAAATAACTCGGTCATAGTATATTATTGTAGGATCAAAGTCTACACATCTAAAAGTTGAAGCACAACTGGGTTATCATGTTTCATATTACCCAATGCTTGAAGAGATGAAAGGAAATCAGAAAAGATTACAAAATGGTCATCATCAGATTCCTGAATATAATTTAAGGCAAGTTCAATTTCCTTAAGTTCAGCTGAAAATATAGAGGTCTTGTCAGGCAGGCGGTTCTTTATGCTGTGTTTGTGAACAACAGCTGCTGCAGCTACCTTATCTCCATCTTTAGAGCCATCTGTGTATATATATAGAAATATAAAAAGATCGGACAGGGAAAGTAGCATTCAAGGAGGACAGTAAACCACCAAATACAGAAACAAACACGCAAACAGACAAACAAGAAGACAAATGCAATAATAAATGCAAACGACATCACAAACACAAAAAGGGTTGAAAATAGGGCTACCGCCTTGGAACGGTCAGTGGCAAAGTAGGCCACTGGGGGGTTTAAACCGGTTCTAGGCTGCGCCAAACATCACACTTACCCTACTGTCATCCCATTAAAACAGGACAGTGTAAATAAAGAAATCCCCGCCATAATATGTTGAAAGTTACTGTATTTCGATTTAATTTCATTAAATTTGCTTTGAAAGACAGTAGGGTCTGTATTGGATTTGTTACTGTTACAAAGATCGAAAATAATTGTTGGTGTTTCCAAAGTCCACGGTGGAATTTGTGGTACTTTGTACTTGGCAATTAAATTTTGTCGATTTCAGTGTCTCTCAATTTTGATTTAATACGAAGACCAAATGATCGAATGGCCTTCGGTTTTCGATCAAAAAGAGGTTCATAACTTGGATTAAAAACATTATCGAAAGTTGGGTTTGAAGGGTTAGACTTTAATTTAATGACGTATTGAAGGGCTAATTTCTCCCGTCTATGAGACAGTGACGATTCATTAGCTTCAACATATAGACTTTCAGCTGGTGATGTACGAAAGGCACCTAAGGCGAGTCGTAATCCTTGATTATGTATTGGATCGAGCATCTGCAAGTACGACTTGCGAGTCGATCCATATACTATCGAGCCATAGTCCAGCTTGGATCTGATAAGAGATCTGTAAAGTCGCAAGAGGACTTTTCGATCTGCTCCCCAATTAGTGTTTGCAACAACTTTAAGTAGGTTAAGAGCTTTAAGGCACTTGGCCTTCAAGTATTTAATGTGTCGTATAAACGTTAATTTACGGTCGAAAATAAGACCAAGGAATTTTGTCTCATCCAATACTGGTATTGGTGTGCCATCCAGTGGTGTTAGATGAGGGTCTTCATGATGTTTACGTAGTTGACAAAAGTGCATACAATTCGTTTTAGATTTAGAAAATTTAAAACCATTTTCATCAGACCAGGTCTGACGTTTATTGAGACATTGTTGAAGTTGTCTCTCACTAGTATTCATGATTTTTGAACGATAACATATAACAAAGTCGTCAACATATAGCGAACAATCCACACCTGGATTGATACATTTAATAATACTGTTAATTTTTATACTAAAAAGGGTGACAGTGAGTATGCTGCCCTGTGGCACACCCATCTCCTGTTCATGAATGTCAGAGAGGGTTGAACCCATTCGGACACGAAACTGTCTGTCCTCTAAGAAATTCTCTATAAAAATAGGTAATCGGCCTCTAAGACCAAGCTCATGAAGATCATTCATAATACCATACTTCCATGCTGTATCATAAGCTTTCTCCAAGTCAAACAATACAGCGACTAGATGTTCTTTTTTTTTATGAAAGCTTCCATTATAAACGATTCAAATCGTATGAGATTGTCTGTTGTGCCTCGTTGGCGCCGGAATCCACTTTGATACTTTGTTATCAGTTTGTTGGACTCCAGGTACTAAACGAGTCTCTCATTAATCATTCGTTCCATGGTTTTACATATACAACTCGTTAAAGCGATTGGGCGATAATTTATTGGGTCCGTATGATCCTTTCCAGGTTTGGGGACTGGAATAACGATTGCTTCCCGCCAAGAATCGGGAAAGTTTCCCGTCACCCAAACCTTATTAAATATATCAAGAAGGGTAGAGAGACAGGATTCAGGTAAATGTTTTAGTAATTGATAATGGACAAGAAGTTAAAAGTTTGGAGATGTTTGTTGTGCAGGCACTAGAATTCAAAATAAAGCGAGCCTTATATGGATTTTTATGTAATTTAGGAATCCAGTACATAGTAGGCAGTTTATTTTGCTTATCGTTTACACCAGCCTTGAAAGTAGTGCACCGAGTGATATGTGCGGAAACAACATCATCCTCGGTAGAATTAACTGGAGTATACGAATTGGAAGAAGTTGGCGATTCGAATGTAGAGGAGAAAATATCTGCTGTTCAGAACAAAACAAAGAATTTAACGACACAACTAGTGAAACATTCTTAGAAATATTGGAAGATACTCCGTCAGGATTTAATATGTTTTCCTTCTCGGATATCAAGTTTGATATTAGCTGACATCCGGTCTGCTTGCTCGATGAACATGATCGATATCCGCCCTGTTGATCTTAACATTGGCCTGCTCAGCAACCTTCATTACTATGGTCTCTGTGTTTCCATTTTCTCTCTGTGAAATTACTAATTCTTACACCCGATTTCTGGCTAATATAGACAGAAATCGGGTGTAAGAATATCACTCGGATTTCCAGCGTCACACCAGTTTGTTCAGTTTCAAGTAAAGGAAAGCGTTGTTAAAAAGTAAAAGGACCGTTCATGAACAATCATCTCGTGTACTACAATGTTAATACTATGACCGAGTTATTTAATACTATAGATTTTAGTCTAGTTTAAGATTTCCTGAAGGAAGTCCGACTACATAAATCATTATAATATGTATTTATTTACTTCTTTATATACCGGTTTTCGAGCATTTGTTGATTTACATATATAGTTTATATTACTACCATATCATCCCTTACTTGTAAATAGTTTTATCTTTATATATTTACATTAATTTTTAATTAATCCTTCGTTTCTTCATCATTCATCAGTTTATGCGCACAATATGACCTATTTATGTGTCGACGTGCCGTAAAACACCATTCATTCATTCATTCATTCAATTATATTTAATCGTTGCTAAAGAGTTTGATATAGTCTGTAGCTTGGGATAAAATTAACGGCAATTAACACATTTACAAATGACTAAATGCTGTAAATACCACCTCAAACAAAAACGCTCCTGTTAAGATAAGAATAATCACGAGCGTCATATCGTCTTATCTAATAATGACTATGTATGTAACGTCCTTTGACATTTTCTATTATGACCTACTTTTCACCTGATTAAAGGGTCACTTAGAATATTAGTTGGTTTTCCGCTAAACCTTTAGAAAGGTAAGGAACGTACAAAGTGTATGGAAAGGCGGAAAACCAGTTTAAATAACCAGATTAGACCTGCCTGTGATATATATCAGAAGCAATATGGCCGTAGCATTTGCAAAAGTCGTTCTGTTGGTTTTAATTTCAGTCGGTAAGTTGACGGTTTACAGTTTGCATATACATTGTTTCTGTTTTATAGGATTCGAGTTTTTAAACTAACCATTTGTCAGATGTGTCAACATATAATGCAAACTTTGAAATTTTAGAACATTGCACTTTATTTCGAAGTACTAATACATTCTTCTACCGCTACCACTTGGGGCCACGGCAGTACTACTATTACTACTACTGCTTCTGCTTCAACACTTTATTCTCTGGCAATGTCAAGAGCATGCCAATTTCTCAGAATTGGAAAGTGGGGTCTTCTGAGACTGTGAAGTCTAGTAGTTCCCCAGTCGTGAGGCCTAATACTACCTCGGTTGGAAGGCCTAGTGCTGCTCCAACTAAGGAAGTTGGAAAGCCTAGTGCTTCTCAAACTAGGGAGCACAAGGAGCAGCCAAAGGTGTCTAAAGGCCCTATTGAGCTGCATAACAAATTCGAACAGCTCATGGACATTTCAGAGCCGGCAGCTGCACTGCCACTTCCATCCTCGCATGAAAGGTTAGTTGAGGTGCCACTTCAGCCGACTTCTTCAAGGGAGGAGGATTCATCAGTGGATATGTCGCTGCTTGAGTCTCCTAAGACCTCTCCTAAATCTAAGGCCAAAAATAAAAATAAAATTAAAAGTCGCCTTAACGCTCAATAATGGGTAAAACTAATAAGATCATTCAATGGAATTGTCGAGGTTTGAAACCAAATTATGACGAAATCAGCTTAATTTTAAATGAACACAACCCTATTGCCTTTTGTCTTCAAGAAACATTCTTGAAGACAAGTGATAAGGTGTCTTTTAAACAATACTCACTATACAATCATATTTGTGATACCGGGGACAAGGCGACTGGCGGAGTTTCGATAATCATTAATCGAAACATTCCTCACAGACCTGTTGCGTTGAAAACAAATTTGCAAGCTATTGCGGTCAGTGTTTCTATGCACAGAGTCATAACAATATGTTCCTTATATTTACCACCTAGTTCTTCACTAGACCCTAAAGATCTAAATCACCTAGTTGCACAATTGCCATCACCTTTTATACTCTTGGGCGATTTCAATGCACACAACTACATCTGGGGTTGTAAAGATATAAACGATAAAGGCAAGAAAATTGAGGATTTCTTAGCCAAAAACAATTTGTGTATTTTTAATAATAAATCACATACTTACTTACATCCTGCTACAGGCTCTCATTCTTCCATTGATTTAACAATATGCGATCCAACGCTTTTGATGGATTTTTCGTGGAGTGTTGGAGACGACCTCTGTGGAAGTGACCACTTACCCATATTTCTTGAAAATATCGGCCCTCCACTTCTCGAAAAAACGCAACGATGGAAACTTCGCAAGGCTGATTGGACTACGTTTCAATCTCTTTGCGAGGAACAATTAAAGCCTTCCGTTTTCGAGGATGTCGAAGACGCAACTTCTCTTTTTACCAAAACTCTTCACGATATAGCTGATCAAACCATTCCAAAAACCTCTGCAAATCCTAAACGCCCACATAAACCATGGTACGACGATGACTGCAAAAAGGCAGTCAGCGATCGTAAAGCTGCATTAAATAATTTTAACTTGCGGCCAACTCAATCAAATTTAGGTAACTTTAGAGTTTTTCGTGCGAAAGCCCGTCGTACTATTAAGGATAGCAAGAGGAAATCCTGGAGAACTTACGTCTCTAGGCTGAATTCTCGCTCATCTCTTAAGAAGACATGGGACATGGTCCGGAAAATAAGTGGTAAAGGTAATTCTAGTACTGTAAATCATCTTAAAACAGATAATGGAGATATAACATCTGTAAAAGATATTACAAACACTTTGGGAGAAACTTTTTCCAAAAATTCTTCTTCTGAAAATTGTCAACCAAATTTTCTGAAAAATAAGAAACAAAAAGAACAGAAGAAGCTGAACTTCAAGTCGAAAAACTTGGAAAAATACAATAAACTATTCTCTCTCAAAGAACTTCGAGAGTCCCTTAAAAAGGCTCATGATACATCAGCTGGTCCTGATGATATCCATTATCAATTACTAAAACATTTACCTGAATCCTGTCTCTCCACCCTTCTTGATATATTTAATAAGGTTTGGGTGACGGGAATCTTCCCCGATTCTTGGCGGGAAGCAATCGTTATTCCAGTCCCCAAACCTGGAAAGGATCATATGGACCCAATAAATTATCGCCCAATCGCTTTAACGAGTTGTATATGTAAAACCATGGAACGAATGATTAATGAGAGACTCGTTTGGTACCTGGAGTCCAACAAACTGATAACAAAGTATCAAAGTGGATTCCGGCGCCAACGAGGCACAACAGACAATCTCATACGATTTGAATCGTTTATTAGGGAAGCTTTCATAAAAAAAAAGAACATTTAGTCGCTGTATTTTTTGACTTGGAGAAAGCTTATGATACTGCATGGAAGTACGGTATTATGAATGATCTACATGACATTGGTCTTAGAGGCCGATTACCCATTTTTATAGAGAAATTCTTAGATGATAGACAGTTTCGTGTCCGAATGGGTTCAACCCTCTCTGATATTCATGAACAGGAGATGGGTGTTCCACAGGGCAGCATACTATCTGTCACACTTTTTAATATAAAGATTAACAGCATAGTAAAATGCATCAATCCAGGTGTGGATTGTTCGCTATATGTTGACGACTTTGTTATATGTTATCGTGCAAAAAACATGAATACTATCGAGAGACAATTACAACAATGTCTCAATAAACTTCAGACCTGGTCTGATGAAAATGGTTTTAAATTTTCTAAATCTAAAACTAATTGTATGCACTTTTGTCAACTTCGTAATCATCATGAAGACCCTCATCTAACACTGGACGGGTCACCAATACCAGTAGTGGATGAGGCAAAATTCCTTGGTCTTATTTTCGACCGTAAATTAACGTTTATACCACACCTTAAATACTTGAAGGCCAAATGCCTTAAAGCTCTTAACTTACTTAAAGTTGTTGCAAACACTAATTGGGGAGCAGATCGAAAAGTCCTCTTGCGACTTTACAGATCTCTTATCAGATCCAAGCTGGACTACGGCTCAGTAGTATATGGATCGACTCGCAAGTCGTACTTGCAGATGCTCGACCCTATACATAATCAAGGATTACGACTCGCCTTAGGTGCCTTTCGTACATCACCAGCCGAAAGTCTATATGTTGAAGCCAATGAACCATCACTGTCTCATAGACGAGACAAATTAGCTCTTCAATACGCCATTAAATTAAAGTCTAACCCTTCAAACCCAACTTTCGATAACGTTTTTCATCCTAGTTGTGAACCTCTTTTTGATCGAAAACCGAAGGCCATTCGACCATTTGGTCTTCGTATTAAACCAAAATTAAGAGACACTGAAATCGACCTAAATTTGATTGCCAAGTACAAAGTACCACAAATTCCACCGTGGACTTTGGAAACTCCAACAATTATTTTTGATCTTTGTAATAATAACACATCCAGTACAGACCCTACTGTCTTTCAAAGCAAATTTAATGAAATTATATCGAAATACAGTGACTTTCAACATATCTACACAGATGGCTCTAAAGATAGAGATAAGGTAGCTGCAGCAGCTGTTCACAAACACAGCATAAAGAGCCGCCTGCCTGACAAGGCCTCTATCTTTTCAGCTGAACTTAAGGCAATTGAACTTGCCTTAAATTATATTCAGGAATCTGATGATGACCATTTTGTAATCTTTTCTGATTCCCTTTCATCTCTTCAAGCACTGGGTAATATGAAACATGATAACCCAGTTGTGCTTCAATTTTTAGAAAAGTACAATTCTCTTATAATTGATAATGTTATTATTTTCTGCTGGCTTCCAAGCCATGTAGGAATACGTGGTAATGATAGAGCTGATAGTGCTGCTAAGGGAGCATTAGATTTACATATAACTAATACCAAATTACCTTATACTGATTTTAAAAGTTGTATTAACACATATATTCGTAACTCTTGGCAAGCCGCTTGGGATTTGTCAGTTAACAATAAACTCCATCCAATTAAACAGTTACTCGGAGAATGGCGTTCTTCTAGTAGACCCATTCGTCGAGAGGAAGTTGTCCTAGCCCGGTGCAGGATAGGGCATACACGTTATACTCATTCATATGTATTACAAGGTGAGCAATTACCGGAATGTATACCCTGCTTTGCACCGTTAACGGTCAAACACATATTATTGGAATGTGTAGACTTTGATCCTATGCGTCAAAGGTACTAACAGCCGCCGGTTTTTTTTTGCCGCGCCGGTTTTTGGCAAAAACAGCAAGTAATTCCGAATGAGCTAGGGCGCTTTCGACTATATCATATGAAAGCACATATCAAATGATTGTAAAATTATATTCTATTTCATTGGTGACACTTTAATTTTTCCGAGAAATTTGACGCGAAGTTGACCTTTCCCATGGGAAAAGCCTATTTTCCCATGGGAAAAGCTATTTTCCCATGGGAAAGGGTCTTTCCCATGGGACAATATATTCCCATGGGAAATGACTTGGGCAGTTTTCCCATGGGAAAAACAGAAAGTATTTATCTTGCAATATAATGTCAAAATAGTATGCGGCTTTCATATTTAGGGTCTATGATGAAGTTTTACAGCGATACGAGAACTTTGATATTTTCCCATGGGAATATTTTCCCAATATTGTAATTTGGGAAAATTTTCCCATGGGAAAATGAGTTATTTCTTAATAGCTAAAACAACACTTCAAAGCTTGGAAACATCTTCCATTGCAGTGTTGACAATTAAATATGCCATTATGTTTATAATTTAATGAAATAAAATCTTTCCCAAAATAAAATGGGAAAATTCTCCCAAATTGTTTTTGGGAAAATTTTCCCAAATGTTATTGGGAAAATTTTCCCAAATTGTTTTGGGAAAATTCTCCCATTTTTTGACTGGGAAAATTCTCTAAATAATTTTAAAGGAAATGAAAAAGAAAACAAATCTTCCAAATAAGTACAAGTCATAATATCAAACCAAAACAAGAGGCTCAAGAGGGCCTGTGGACGCTCTACTGGGTAAAACAGCTCTTATAGATTTAGATAGATATAGCTAGATATAGCTCTCTTCTCCTATAGATTTAACAAAGGAAAATACAATATAGCATTTTTCAACAAATCAAGGGCCATAACTCTGTTATTACTAACAAGATCTAGCTGGTTTTCGAAATTGTCCAAGGTTTCATTGATAAACTAGACATCATACGGAGGCTTCCTGCCAAATTTCGTAGAAATCCAGCAAGCCGTTTAAGAGGAGTTGCGCCGACAAGAAATTTAAAATAAAAATGTCAAAGGGCCATAACTCAGTCAAAAATCAGCGAACTGGAACAAAAGCGTGATATGCACAACTAGACATCTTACCGATGCTTCCTGCCAAGTTTCGTCGAAATTCAACAAGGCATGAGTAGAGCCGACAAGAAATTTTGAAGTAAGTGTCAAGTAATTAAAAAGATAATGAAAAAAAATTCAAAAACATAATTCAAATCTATCAAAAATTAAAAATAAAAAAAAAATAAAACAAAAATAAAACAAAACAAAAAAAAAATGAAATTTAAAAAAAAAAAAAAATGTTACCCCCGGGGCGCGTCCAAATTTGACACCAGGGTCACCATTTGAACAAACTTGGTAGAGGACCATAAGCTGATGCTAAATGTAATACATGAGAGCTCTGTGCCATGTGGTTCCAGAGAAGAAGATTTTTTTCAGTTTTTCCCTATACAAGCCTAAGTAAAACTGTGACCCCCAGGGTGGTGCCAAATGTGACCAAACCCCAGGGTGGGGCTAAATGTGGCCAATGGGTCACCATTTAAACAAACTTGGTAGAAGACCATAAGCTTATAGCAAATGCAAAATATTAAACCTCTGGCTCTTGCAGTTTCAGAGAAGAAGATTTTTTCAGTTTTTCCCTATACCTGTCTATGTAAAACATACGACCCTTGGGGCGGGGTCAAATGTGACCCCAGGGTCACCATTTGAACAAACTTGGTAAAGGACCATTAGCTTATAGCAACAGCAAAATATTAAACCTCTGGCTCTTGCAGTTTCAGAGAAGAAGATTTTTTAAGTTTTTTCCTATACATGTCTATGTAAAACATGTGACCCTTGGGGCGGGGCCAAATGTGACCCCAGGGTCACCATTTGAACAAACTTAGTAGAGGACCATAAGCTGATGCTACATGTAATACATGAGAGCTCTGTGCCATGTGGTTCCTGAGAAGATTTTTTTAAGTTTTTCCCTATACATGTCTATGTAAAACATTTGACCCTCGGGGCGGGGTCAAATATGACCCGAGGGTCACCATTTGAACAAACTTGGTAAAGGACCATAAGCTTATAGTAAATACAAAATATCAAACCTCAGGCTGTTGTAGTTTCTGAGAAGATTTTTTTAAAAAAAAATCCTATATAAGTCTATTTAAAACTGTGACCCCTGGGGCGGGGACAAATTTGACCCCCAGGGTCACCATTTGAACAAACTTAGTAGAGGACCATAAGCTGATGCTACATGTAATACATGAGAGCTCTGTGCCTTGTGGTTTTAGAGAAGATTTTTTAAAGTTTTTTCCTATATGTCTATATGAAAAACATGCAAAACCTCAATATACAAACTTTGGACCCCCAGGGCACGGCCATTTTTGACCCCGGACACTTTATTCGAACAAATTTGATAGTCTAGGCGTTGGCGATCATTTTAAAAGAAAAACTGTTGAAATCTGTCCAGCGGTTCTGGAGAAGAAGATTTTTTAAGGTTTCGACCATATATGGTAATGGCAGCCACCTTGGATGTAGCACAGACCTAATTTTAACAAATCTAAAAAGCATTCATCTAAGGATCATCCATGTGAAGTTTGGTCAAAATTAGCCAAGCGGTTTCTGAGGAGAAGTCGTTTGAAGAAAAGTTAACAGACGACGGAAGACGGACGACAGAAAACGGACAACACACCATCCCATAAGCTCTTCTGGCCCTTGGCCAGTAGAGCTAAAAAACACAAAAAAACAACACAAGAGGCCCAAGAGGGCCTGTATACATACGCTCTACTGGCTAACATGGCTCTTATACCATCAATGAAACGAGTGACGAGTGACTGACATTTACGTTTTTTTGAAAGTTTTGGGCAAAAAACAGCTTTTTAACTAACTCAAGGGCCATAACTAAAGGATCTGGTAAAATTTGACAAAGATCAGATGAAAAATGAAGGCCCTACCGTATTAACGAGGCAAAATATAGCATTTTTAACTAAATCAAGAGCCATAATTCCTGTTACTGGTCCGACTGGTCCAATACAACCTTGACCTTGGAGCAATATGAAACCAACAGATATATTTAAAAATAATTTTAAAAAAATATATATTAAAAAAAAAAAATAATAATAAAAAATAGTCACAAAACAAAACAAAACTGAAATACAATTACAAAAGAAATCACAAAAAAAAAAAAATATATTAAAAAAATAAAATAAAATAAAAAAAATAATATATATCACCAAAAAAAAACAAATGAATGAAACAAAATTAATGAAAAACAAAACAAAAAAAAAATAATTAAACAAGAAATATCACTGTAAGTGATAAATGTGTCCTTTGACCTCTAAGTATGACCTTGGACCCATTGACCTGGATTTTGTGCATGACACATCGTTTGGTTGTGGCGAGTTATTTGAAAATCCGTCCAGGCATGCAAAAGTTATTGACCGGACACGATTTGACCTTTGACCTGTAAGTGTGACCCTGACCTTGGGGCCACAGACCTGGATTTTGTGCGCGACACATCGTCTTGTTGTGGTGAGCACTTGTGCCAAGTTATTTGAAAATCCGTCCATGAATGCCAGAGTTATTGACCGGACACAATTTGTCTTTTGACATCCAAGTGTGACCTTGACCTTGAAGACCTGGGTTTTGCGCGCGACACAGCGTCTTGTTATGATGATCAGTTGTGCCAAGTTATTTAAAAATCCCTGCAGTGGTTGTGACGTTACGTCCGTACACAAAATTGTGTACTTGTTTTTGACCTATAAACTTCAAGTGTAACCTTGACCTTTGAGGTACGGATCTGGGTTTTGCGCGCGACACATCGTCTTGTTATGGTGATCACTTGTGTCAAGTTAAAGATCAGATGAACAATGAAGCCTCTATCGTCTTAACGAGGCAAAATGTAGCATTTTAACTAAATCAAGGGCCACAACTCTGCTGTTATTAGTCCGATATGGCTGGTTTTCGAACTTGTCCGAGCTTTCATTGATATTAACAATGTGGTAAAGTTTGGTAAAGATAGGATGAAAAATGAAGGCCCTATCATCTTAACGAGGCAAAATATAGCATATTGAACTAAATCAAGGGCCGTAACTCTGCTGTTACTGGTCCGATACTATGCTGTCATCAAAATGCATTTGAAAATTATTCTTGGTTAACTAAACAATTTATGGTTGTGGTCGGGTCTATATGTCGTTTGAACAACACAGATTGACTTCATGTATTGGAAACATATGATCATGTCTCTGTGGTGGTGACTTATCTTAAGTCTCTGTTGTTGGAATATCTCTCATCTCCATAAGGGTGGAATGTGGTTTGAATATCTATCTCTCTGTGGTTGGAATACAACAGCCCTATTAGTGGTTCGAATAACACAGACTGTATCCATGTATTGGAAATATATTATCATGTCGTTATGCTGCTGGCTTATCTCATGTCTGTGGTTTAAATATCCCTGGTCTCCAATGTGGTTGGAATATGTGGTTGGAATATGTCTCCATGTGGTTGTTAATACACTGGGTTTCTATGTGGTTCGATTAACCCATATTGTCTCGTTGTAATGGAAATATATATTATCATGTCTATGCTAGTGGCTTGAGTGGTTGGAATATTTTTCTCTTGTCTCCATGTGGTTGTATTATATCAGATCTCTATGCGGTTCAAATAACTCTTGACTTCATGCAACAGAATTGTATTATCATGTCTCTATATAGCTGGCCTATCACAAATATGAATGTAGTTGGAACATATCTTGTCTATATGCGGTTGGAATATATCAGGCATCTATGTGGTTGGAATATCGGTTCTCTTGTGGCACGACTATCACTTTTTGCTATATTGCTGGAATTAATACATCATGTGCCTAGTCTACGTGCTTGGAATACCGCAATCTAATATACAGCTATGAGGCTGGAATAGCACATATGTATAAAACATTATTCAACATTGTCATCACAAGTCTCCAAAGGTTGAAACATCAAAAGTATCTATGTGGATGGAATATGTCAGGTCTCTACATGGTTGGACTACATCACATCTCCATGTGATTATCCCACATCTCCATGCCGTCTCTCTGTTGCTAGAATATCACACGTTTCTGTAATTATGTGGTTTGAATATGTTTCGTGGTTGAAATATCTCTGTAGTAAGAATATTTTCATTCTTAAAGTATGTGGTTGGAAATATCGTGTGTGCTTTTATGTGGGAATATATCTCATAAAATCTCTATAGCTTAATATCGTGTGCATCTCTATGTGGTTGGAATACCTCATGTGTCCATGTGGTTGGAATATATTGCCTCCGTAGATTTGTTTGCACTATCTATCTGTCACCGGAGAACATGGAGCAAACCTGAAATACAATAAATTTATTATATTTTGAGTTCTCTGTAAACTGATCTTATGTTCATGAACAGTCTGTAAAAGTAGAACCGGAAATGTAGCATTCAAGGACCACAGTTAAAGTCAGAATATGCTTATTGTTAACCTTAAGAGACGATAGAGACTTTGTATCAAGTATTTGTGTATAATATTACCGTCAAATTTGCATTAAATCCCACTATGAATCCAGCCGTTAATAAAAACTACTTTTAACTATTGTGTTTACATAAACATTACCTGTGCTATAAACCATTTGAATCTGCACACTTCCTGTGTTGTGCTTAGCGTCGGCGCAGCATGTAGGGGATACAGCGTAATTAGAGCACAAATATGTATTAGTGTGTACAGTTTAATTTTAGACAGTTTATTTGTTAGCGTAATTCTCCAATTTGTAAGTGCTTCATCAGATGTTTTAGTTTATGTGTAAATAAGCATATTCTGCCTTTAACCAAATGCAATCCCAAACTTGCCTTTCATATAAACAGTACAGATCAGGCAAAACCCTAGTGTGTTAAAATACACGTTTAATGCTCTTTTGAAATTTTTCGTATTGGCGAGCATCAACGTATATGCAGTTACATAGAACGTCAGAATAATAAAAAAAAACTGCATAGGAGCCAATTAGGCTAGCAAAACCCACACTTTACTCGATTCGTCGAGTTTGGTCATATCGAGTGCCACGCGGATCTACGCGGAGTGACTGGTACTCGGTAAATCCACGCGGCGAAAGTACGCCATTGTCAGTCATTCGCACTCCAAGTTACTCCGCGTATATAGAATCCAATTAACCATGAGTGCTCACCTGTGGTGGTTTATTACTAGGAGAAAAGCAAATTTTTCCGACAGCGCGCTTGAAAAAGCCAATCGCCAGTATAAGTACAAACAATGAGACGCCGAGTGCATCTTTTCTGTGCAAGACTGATAAATACACTGAATAAATTTCGAAACAAATACGTATTTCAAAATTTTAATGCATTAATCACAAGTTTTGTTCGTTTCTGTTGTCCAAAAGTCACACTTCTTCAACCGAAATAAGTACCCATAATTCTTGGCCATGTATGTACCTTTTAACAAGGCGGCACTAACAACGGGTTTATGACCCGGAATTCTTTACAATTTTTTCTGATTATCTCTGACTCAAGAACTCGTCAACAAAATAATAAACAGAAGAATAAATTTGTTACAAATAACGATTAATTAAAATAAAATTATAATTTCCAGTATAATAATTACTAATTGCAGTCGTCGCGAAGTCGGTAATAGGAACCGCTCATTATAACTATCGTGACCCAGTATACATAATCCGGGCATTCAAATTTTTCCACATCTGCTTTTCCAAAAACAAAAGTAAAATTCATAACTTTCACATGACATCATCAAAATAATCTGACCAATCAGTGATCAATAAAATAAGACCTCCACTTTCGGGTAGGGTGTAAACTGTATATCGCTGGTGCTCAACTGATTTTAGCCCTTTAAAAAACTAGTTTGTATCGATAGTTATATTAAAAACTTTGTTTTTGGTGTACATATATGTATCTTCTTTTTGTGTTGTCTGATTTTAAAACACCAATATAGGTACATTTAATTTAAATCATGGTGTAATATTTTCATTTTCCATATAGAGATTGAGAAAAAAGTCCGAGTAAACCTACTGAATATCTTAACCTACCAGAAGTTGACCGGATGTGAAAGTTATGAATTGTCTTCTGCTTCGATTTTTTTGAAGTTATTAAATAAATATGCATTAAAATGACTGTAATTAGAAAAATTTGCACCCTTTACCTGGGCAGTATCGACTCCGCGAACTCCCGAGTTTATCTACGCGAAGTATCATGGCATAAGTATCGCGTAAGTGATTTCCACTCTGAGTAGTTTTATCATCAAAACTCTGCGTAATTACGCGATTTGTAATTCCTCAGAGTAAAGTGTGGGTTTCGCGTGAGCTGTACTGTACCTACACACCAAGTTTCGGCAAATTTCAGGTCATTACTAAATAAAGTTATTTAGCGGACACCATTCTTCTATTTTTAGTAACAGTTTCCTTGACTCCAGTGACCCAAATCTCATACAAATTCATTCAAATATCTCATTCCAAACTAAAGATATTGTGCGGAAACCATTTTCTATATTTTTTGTGTAATTTTTACAATTTCTGTTGCCACAGCAACCACAATTTTTTACTTAATGAAAAAAAAAGATCTGCATGATCTCCTAAAGTTCTCCCTCTTACCTACACACAAATTTTCATTATCTTTTAAAGCATTTCTTTTGTTATAAAATGATACATATTTTGTGTATTTTTACTATATCCATTGCCATAGTAACCATATTTCTGTCAGATCAACAAAATAAAAAATAAAAAAAATATTGGGTATATTCCCCTCATTGCCCTCTACCAACATGTCAAGTTTCATAAAAATATCTTAAATACTTTTCATGATCCATATTTGTGGGACGGACTGAAAGACTGACTGACTGATGGGGGCAAACCTCTGGTCCCCTCAAGTGACACACCAGTAGAGTACTAACAAAAAAAATATAATTTCTACAATTATCAGCGAGGTTATTTTTGTCAATAAGAGCAAGGCAATGCTTATCTGTGTATCGTTATCTTATTACGATACAGTCCCCACAATATGATACGTGTGAAAGAAAGTCGCGCTATAATCGTATCACGATTAATCATTGCACCCCTAGTTTTTGGGGTACTGCGAATAAGTATGTGAAGTTACTACGTATACCATATTGTTCCTTTTTAACGCCCCCTCCCTAATATATGCCCCTCCCCCCAGGCACCGTGAGTAAACACCTCTACCCACTGTGCATAAAGTGAAAAACCTTACCTTAAAAAGTGGTATTAATCCGCATAACACAACTAATATATCCACAAAAACTTTTATCCATGTGTATTTCAAGTATAGTGCACTAAGGGTTTTAGAGTTATAATAGAGTTACATAAGGGTCAATGAATGATCAGTTTACACTCTAATAAACGCCCCCCTTTTGAAAAATGTAACGCCCCCGGGGGCGTTAAAAAGGAACAATACGGTATGTATGTGAAGTTTCATAAACATAGGTCAAACATTTTTTTTTTGTTATGGCCAGTTATGAGTTTGCTTATAGGTTATTGAATTTGTCTGTTATGTATGATGGTGAACCTAAGGTACCAGTCACCTCAGGTTTACCAAACGTGTCTGGTATGGGTTCGATTCTCATTTTACTGTACATATAAAATGACATACCAGTAAAATATATCACTTATTTGCATCATGGGAGATGGATTTTAATCCAAGTACTTAATAACGTACCATGTCTTTCATATAACAGTCAAAGCATCAATCAAATCCTCCTCGGACAGGTACTTCTGTAAAAAGACAATGCAAAATACCTTAGTATTAATGAGCTGGAATACGTCTGAAGATAACCTTAGGCCAAGTCTGATTTTATTGAAGAAACAAGAAAGATGGAAATTCAACTTAAACCAGGATTTCCCTAAGCTACCCGCGACATTTTTTTTAATATTTCTTTCCATATAACCCACTCACCAAGTTGCTTCAATTTCTCAATCCTAACTCACGGAAGTTCAGTATTGGGCGGAAACCATTTTTCTTTCTCTTTTTTTTTACACCACACAACATGACGTATGCATAAAACTCACCAAAGAGAAAAATATCAGACATTTTCTTTGTTTGTAACCTTCGAAATAAAGGGGGCTGGCATGGCGCAGTCGGTAGCGCGGTGGATTTGTAACCGGAGGCCCCGGCTTCAATCCTCCGTGATGCCACTGAGTTTCGTCGGTGTGTTCTTGGGCAAGACACTTTCGCCTAGCCCCGTCCGTCGGATGGGGATGTAAACCGGGCGGTCTTGTGTATCGGTCTATCCTCCGAGCAAGTTAAAGAACCATAGGAATCTATTAGATAATAAGAGTATGGCAGGTTCCCGGATTCCTTGTATCCTTCCCCTCTCTATGGGGCGGCTCTGAATAACCTATACTGTGTTGATGAGCCGTTAAACAACATTCAATTCAATTCAATTACCTTCAAAATACTCCCGTTCTCATGACAGTATGCATAAATTATGATAATTAATTTATAAATAGAGTTGATGACTTTATAATAAAATAATTAAAAAGATAGTTCATCAAAATAATGTAAACATGTTGACAATTTCCTTTTCTTTAAAATTCATCACCCCTATTCTCCATAAATGCAGTTTCCAATTACCTTGAAGGCAATAAAATTCATTAATGACATTATTTTTTAGTCTGATGAGTCTGTTGTACATTATTGTTTCTAGAAATGGTCAATTATTGAATCTTATAACAGTTACTAACAAATACGAAATACACAATATGTGCATACCTTGATTCTGACATTTTTACGTAAAATGTTATAACATTTATATCATAACAATTTAGTAGAAGGGTCACAGAAAGCATTTGAGTTTCCCTTTTCTTCTATTCAGCATTGTTAATTTGTTTACAGTTTCGTTTTTGTTCGTCAAACCGTTTCAGTACTGTGATACCACAGAACACCATGCTAGTCAATGAAAACCCGTACATTTTCCTTTATTCAGGCTATTGCAGGCCTTTTTACCAATTTTGGGAAAATTACCTTTTTTTCAACGTCTGTGCAAGCATAAAAAACAAAATAGCTTCTTCTCATTCCTATAACAATTCTCATTGTAAAACCGGGTACCATTTATGACCATTTTGGCAGTGAAAAGTACATTTTTTTATCTGCAATATATGATTCTTAGAACTTAACATTTTAAAGATTATTTTTCAAAAAAATATATTTTAGTCAAGCACATATTTCCTTTAGCATTTATTTGTTATTAGTGCAGTGTTTAATCGGCTGATGTTAATAATTCCCTATTTAAGGAATTCAACGAAACTGATCTTTTGTACATACATTTTGGATAATGTTCGTTTTTCAATGACGTGACAATTTTATCTCAATAGTTTCTGTTTTGGAGCTAACAATACAGGTAATGTATAATACTTACATAGTTTGTATGCATACTTTTTTTGCAGATACGGCATATTTTAGCTATAATCAGTCTGCTAAATTAAAATATAAATTGTAGGTAGATGCAGATATTTTATTGTCATTGGTTTTCGCTGTAACATCAAGGGTTACACATATCGACCATAGGGGTCCGGCACATGTGCTTTGTCGGTAAATACCAGGTCATTCTCACTAAGCTCAGTCTATGCTGAAAATTGTTTTAATTAAAAGAGCAAATCATTTAACTCTACATGCCTCCTATAACCAAGTGTTCAAGGTGTCCAACATTGGTATATATTTTAATATCGCTCAATACAGTAATGAGAAATCGTCATCGAAACGTTGAGAAATCGTCATCGAAACGTTGAGAAACTGGTCCAAATCTTTAGTCGGAAGACCCCGTGCCTAAACACAGTCACTCTGTAAACAACAACTCTAACGGCAGTTGCGTACGAAACTAGACCAAGAATCATTTAGTCGTCACCGCAGATAATGAATGCTAATTATTTTCTTACCAGTTAATTCAATGGAAGCTACATGTTCTCTTTTGTTTACAACCGTCAAATTTGGTTTCAATATGGCTCCATATTGGTCTGGCACCCATAACCCCCTGCGCTCGAAGAGATAATAGCGAGCGCAGTAGGGGAAGGGTACCAGATCAATATGGCTGCTGACGAATGTCTGCGTGGAAGGGAATAAATCTTAATGACAGTTGCCTGTGACAGTGTATGGGGACAGGTTGCAGATCATAATTTACTAAATGTGTTGTTAGATACTATGGCGCTTTCTTTATTTGAATAACAATAAAATATCCACATACTACCTGTCAGCTACTACAGTGTCTGTGAGTACACATATGTACTTATTGTAGCCAGGGAGTATTAAGTATACGGGGAGGAGAAGCGGATCGTTTTGCCGTTTTATGTTGTCGCGCGTGTGTTTCACTAATGCGTGAAAATGACTACTGGTTGTTTCGTGCGTGTGTGAAAAACAGCAAATTCTCATAAATTATTACACTTACAAACTCAACAAAGGTGCGCAATGTAAACATAAGTACTATTTATTCACATTGTGTCCTCTGATACAGAGCGTGTATTTGTTTGCATGTATAAAAGCACATTTTACCAGACGGTTCCGTATAACAAAGATGGCGCCACTCTACACCAGAGCCCCAGATAAGCTGCGTATTTGCGTAATTACCCAATTAAAACAATGGAAAACCAAATTGAAATCAAAATCAAGCGTACCAAAAAGCATATGAAATCCCATTTAAGCAATTATTTAAAAAATGTGTGCGTACAAACTGTTTTCCATTATTGTAATCGCACGTTGTCTCTGACTTTCGTAGAATGTAAACAAATCTTCGTCATTCTGTATTCTCCCGGTTAATTAGCGAACGCGTCTAGTAGACGTTACTGGAGTATTTAACAGTATGTCGCTATAGAACAATTTAAATAGTAATTTCGTAAACCAATCCAATATAAAATAAAGTCTAGATCACTATGTGGCTTGGTAATTTTCAAGCGTTTGTGTAAAATGGCATCCGTCAAAAGAGGTTGTAGAAAGGCAAGTATAAATACATAGCAAAACAAAATTGTAGGGTATTTTGGAATTCCCAAACCATTAGATGGTGACGGGGTTGTTTCGGGAATTATAGAGGAATTAATCGATATATGTATTCACCCGTCAATTCCAATTGTTCGTGAACAATGTATTAAACAATATTTTGTCATCAGTAACAAATCCGACGGCAATCGTGTAGTTACTAAAACCGTTAGAGACTGGAAAACTAAATATCCGTGGCTAATTGTCGTCAGTAATGATGATGATGAATAAATCTGAATCGTGAACTATTCAGCGAAAATAAAACAATCACTTAAAACATAGAAGTTACAGTTTATGTTTCCAGCGTAAATGGAGTTTCTATTATAGAATTTTCAGCAACTCTGCAGTTCAGGGTGAAAAGGTTCTAGGCCCATTTCCCATGTTTTATCTCGATGGTTCATGCCTGTTAGGCGCCATATAACCTCTCATGTGTTGGTAAAAATGCATGTGAAATAGAAGCCACAACAGAGACTCATACAACACACAACATAAAGATCTGAAAAGTACACTATTGTAAGTACCTATTTGTACTATTTTGTGTTGATACCCAATTAACGAAACATTTGATGAGTGAATTACTTTTTTTTAATCAGTTGTATTTTAAAATACCCAATTGACAAAAATATAGGTGGGTATTTAAGCAAATCAAACCAATTCTTATCTGGGGCTCTGCTGCACCAAATAAAAAATGGTGACGGGGAATACATGTAGCTATTGCAAGCGAGATACGAGACTACGGGTTATTTAGGCATTAATAATAACAAAAAGTGAATAGTAGGCATATTTATCTTTGTCAAGAAGGTAATTTCAAGGTGGTGATTATAAGACAAAGCCTAAAACGAGGTGATGAAAATGTGCCTTTTGAGATATCAGCTGAAATTTTTAATTTGTCAAATTAAAAATGGTCTGGAGCTATTGCAAACGAGATACGAAGTATGGATTATACTAGGCATTAATAATAACAAAAAGTGAATAGTAGACATGTTTATCTTTGTCAAGAAGGTAATTTCGTGATGTCGATTATTATAGAAAGCCTTAAAAAAGAGGCTGTAAAAACTGCCTAATTTGAGATGTTGGCTGAAAGTTTAACTTTTTCACATGCAACGCGCTTACAATCGATTTACCTGTATCGATAAAATAGTAAATAGTTAATGGCGGCGTTTTAGCGCGACAACATAAATCGATAAACTAGAGCGTCTATGAACCCGTTTCTCCTCCCCGTATACTTACTCCCTGTTGTAGCTTACTATAGTGGTGAAATAATGTTCAGGTTATATGCTGCTAATTTTTAAACTTGTTATTAGAAATCCACTAATAAAGACTGAGATTTTTAAAAATTTTTTTTATTTATTTTAGAAACCAATACAGGATTTGTGCACACACTAAATCATTTTGAATTCCTCAAAGTGTTAGATTCAACTATGTTTCACATTTCTGTTCTTTTTGAAGAAAAAGCTTATTAATGTGTGTTTTTTTCCTTTCTTTTTTTATATATTTTTTTAATTAAAATAAACAATTAGTCTCAGCTGCTGAATGCAGTCAATTTAATATCTGTAATTGTTGTAAAGATATGACCCAGGGCCCTATATATCAATTTTCATTTCAGCATGACCTCACCAGTGGCATATGATTCAATACCCCATGCTGTCAATCACTGGCACTTGGTGCTGCTCAATTAGTGGTTTATGGTGTGTCCCTGTTATGTAATCAGCTTATTAGTTATAAAATTCATGGCACACTTTTGGTGTTACAACAGGCCTTGAAGGGGTTCAAAAAGGGTAATTGATAAGACACAACTGTATTTAATACAGCAGAGGATATAAAGGCAGTAAAAAAAAACTTGAATTATATATATAAAACTTGAATAAAATATTATTAAATAGATTACCTGATGCAAGTATATATTTTATATCTTTTTGTATATTTTAATACTTAGTTTTTGATTATAATGTGCCTTGACTTTTAAAGGTACTACCGTAACCATAGTTTGTTAATCCAATAATATTGATAATTTACTTTCAAATAAAAGGTAATGCAAATTTTCTTATTTTACCAAAGTGTTTACATTTCAATTAATATTATTCTACCAACGTTTGAAATGTATTAGTGGTTGAAAATAATCAAAATTTTGCAAAAACTATTCAACTTACAGCAAATATGCAAGTTAGATAAATGCAGAAAAAACTATCTTGCAATTAAACAAAATCAAGATTGCCATGTGTTCGTTTTATTTAAAAATTACCTTCAGCTTTCATAATTGAAGAAATCCAAAAGGCGGATCCTCTGCAGGGGCGTATCTGGGCGTACGCACGTGCGTAACTGGGCGTACGCACGTGCGTACAGGCTATTAAAGAAGCAAAAATATAAAAATGGCTAAAAATGCGAAATATGCAATAAAAACTGAAGGTATATGGGGGTTAGGCACATTTGTGAATCCAAAACTCGATGGTGCTTATACCTAAATTAGCCCCAGGAACGCCCCTGCTCTGTCATGGTTAACAGTGTAAACTATTGCGAACGAGATACGAGACTACGGGTTATATTATAATAACAAAAAGTGAATAGTAAACATAGAGATTATTTAACTGCTGGGATCGATTATAGGGAAATGGTAGGAGATGGTAGACGTATGAAATTGTAAGTTGTTTAACGGCTCATCAACACAGTAAAGGTTATTTAGAGCCACCCCAGAGAGAGGGAAATGATACATAGGAATCCGGGAACCGTGCCCTACTCTTATTATCGAATAGATTCCTATGGTTCTTTAACTTGCTTGGAGGATAGACCGATACACGGGACCACCTGGTTTACGTCCCCATCCGACGGACAAGGCTAAGGGCAAGTGTCTTGCCCAAGAACACACCGACGAAACTCAGTGGCACCACGGAGGATTGAACCCGGGGCCTCCGGTTACAAGTGAAAAAAACACCGAACAAAACACGTCTACCATCGAGTGATGGTGATGGATTTCCCTATAATCGAACACAGCAGTTAAATAATCATTTTAAGTCATCTGTGCATGATTTTAACCGAAATTCTTCGCTTTATTGATAGCGTTTTATTGAACGATATCGGCAGATGACGGCGACGTCAGCACCACTTTAATGACGTCATAACTCAGTGTCACAGTTAGTTACTTTTGTGTTCGGTGTTAGTCAATAATATTTAGCTATTATGAATATTATAGCCCCGTGTGGTTGCCGGGGGCCCCGTTTGGTCACGGGGCAAAGAATACGGCCACTGCAGATCCCTTTGGAGGGAGAGGGGTTGAATCCCCCCAAATTCATGTTCATTTTATCATTTTTTGTTCATGTTCATTAAAGGTCTTCATCATGATCCCTGCATTGTTTCAGGTGCTATCTCTCTCGCATCAAAAGAGCAGTGGCAGAAAAACAATAACGTGGCTCCAGCGTAAATGGAGTTTCTACGATAGAATTTGCAGCAACTCTGCAGTTCAGGGTGAGAAGGTTCTAGGCCCATTTTCCATATTTTATCTCAATGTACATGGAAGATGAGCCTGGCATGTTCATGCCTTTTAGGTGCCATATAACCTTTTCATGTGTTGGTGCGCCTTAAAACCCCAATTCAATTCACTGAGAAATCCCAATCTTTCACCGATGAAAATGTTTACAATAAATATTTATCTTTGTCAAGAAGGTAATTTCACGATGGTGATTATAAGACAAAGCCTAAAAAGAGGTGATGAAAATGCCTCTTTTGAGATATCAGCTGAAATTTTGAATTTTTTAAATTAAAAATGGTGTTTAGCTATTGCAAACGAAATACGAAGTACGGGTTATATTAGGCATTAATAATAACAAAAAATGAATAGTAGACATATATGTTTATCCCTGTCAAGAACGTAATTTCGTGATGTTGATTATAACAGAAAGCAGTAAAAAAGAGACTATAAAAACTGCCTATTTTGAGATGTTGGTTGAAATTTTAACTTTTCAAATGTAACGTATACACGCTTACGATCGATTTACATGTATCTATAAAATGGTAAATGGCGGTGTTCTAGCGCGACAACATTAATTGATAAACTACGAGTGTTTATGAATCCGTGTCTCCTCCCTGTATACTTACTCCCTGGTTGTACTGGTTAATACAGAATTTATCTATTTACTTAATACCGATAAACTTGATAAAGTAAAACAATTAGGAACAACAACATGGTTATAACAATAAACTTGATAAATTAAAACAGTTAGGAACAACAACATGATTATAATTGAGTGATCTTTAGTTTCATTACAGTTTGTCATTATCCTTTTTTTTAAATTAATTCATAGTGGTCTTTTTCCATTATTTATTTTTGATATTGCACCCAATGCAACATAATAATGATTGTACATATGCATTGATAAAACGAAGAAGTCGAAACTTTATTTTCTCAAAACTAATTTAATTGTTGATAAAATCATTTAGAAACCAGGCAAATTACTCTGTTTTGCAGAAAATATAAAGGTTTTTGTTAGAATATCAGGCGCGTAGCCAGGCATACGCCCGTACGCCCGGGCGTACGCCTCTTGGAAAAAAAAGAGAAAACATAGTGCTCCAAAAATGCAATAAAAACTGAAGCCTGACTAGGGTGAGACCCATCATTAGAAATTTATAAACATATAAACATCAAAGTTATCAAAACAGATGCCATAAAATGGTAATTTCAATCTAAGATATTCATTTTTCGCAACTATATAATTTATTTATCAATCAATAAAAGCCATCATTTTCAGCCCAAAATCGTCAAAAGCAACGTGCGGACGCTTAGGGCTTTCGGGGGGCTTCGCACCCCGGACCCCCGACCAACAGCCCCTTGGACCCCAATATACGGGCGTATCCTCCAAAACGGCCTAGCTACGCCCCTGAATATACAACTTTATTAAAGATAATTTATGGTAGGCATTAAGAAAGGAAAATTATGGTAGACAATACACAACATAATGCCAGAAAGCATCAGTTGATTAAAAAATTTAATTTAAATAAATTACACAGATTGAGAATAGTTCAGCAATTTCCAGGTTTCTCCTTTCATGTTTTTTTTTTTACTATTATGCTCATAATTAATAAATTATTAGCACTCCTTCAATATAAGAGTAAACTATTTACTATTCCATTTTTGAAAGATGCAGCATGCACATGAAATCCCATAAAATAGGCAAATGCAATAAAGAAATGAAAATATATTCTGGATAAAACTTGCATATATTAAATAACAAAGTTTTATAAATAGTCGACTTGATTTATAATATAAACCTCATCTTCTATATATAATTATGTAGTAAATTATGAAATGAAGCTTGATTAAAAATAGATTATTTGAATGTAAAATACTGGGATTTAATTTTATCTACATGTATGGTTTTTAACACTTCAATTTGAATTGAGTTGCATGTTGTTTAACTCTCATCAGCACATTAAAGGTCATTTAGAGCTGCCCCAGATACAGGGGACGGATATGTACGAATCCAGGAACCAGTCCTACTCCTAGTTACTATTGAATAGATTTCTATGGTTCTTTAACAGGCTCTGAGGGTACATTCTGATACATGGGAAAGCCCGGTTTACATCCCCACTTCATGTACATTTTGTCATTATCAATTTTTCATGCTCATTCAAGGTCTTCATGACAACGTATATATGCAAATGTGGAAACGTGGCTCCATCGTAAATGGAGTGTCTACAATAGAATTTGCAGCAACTCTGCTGTTCTGCAGATTAGAAGGTTCTAGGCCGATTCTCCATATTTGTATCTAGATGTAAATGGAGGATGAGCCTGGCATGTTCATCCCTGTCTGGCACCATAATGCTGTTCTAACTTAAGTACTTAAACCATGAACAGTTATAAATACTACATTTGACACATTTAAAGCAACAATATGATCTGCCATTTGTTTTATTTCAGTACCTTTTCAGTATTCTTTAATATATCCAGCCAAGTTGATTTTTTCATTATTTTGTTGAAACAGATTAATCCCATGTAAACATGTTGTAAATGCCAAATAACAGCTCATCAGATCTTTCTCATATATGATATATGGTAACTACTTAGTGGAAGACCCTGGCCATGCATACCTCACCTGTCATAGATCACAGGATAATCTTTGATTAACCAATCAGATCTGGCCAATACCTTCTTGACTTGACCAGGGAGGAGTTTAGTTTCAAGAAGTAACATGTGGTGTTTGTCATATCAACATAATTAACTGCATAACTATTTATGGTTATAAATAAGACCTATTTAATAGTGTATGCTTTGGACAGTGGAAATTGTTAATTCCTTCTAGCATTTTATGGGTGAGATATTGTTATTTTTTTTAGTATTCATCAGGTTATCAAGCATTTTAACAATTAAAAAGCAATTTTAGGTTAGGAATTATATCAAGAAAATAAGTTTTTATCCATTGAAAATTCAGCTGTACGAACAATCTAAAATTGGAATTCCCCGAAAACAATACAAATAAAATCAATAAAAAAAAACGCTTTCAAAGCTCAACCTTATTGAGAGAACTGAGTTTATGTGGCTCTTATATGAAGATACATTAACTATTTATATTTTTATACTACTCATAAATGTAATCTTAATGACCTTTTTTGTTTGATTTATAGTTTGTTAATTCATTTCACTCAATTTCTAAGATGCTGTTTTTCATCATGTTTTTGGAAAGTTGGGTAATTCATTTAACTCTGTTTCTAAGATATTTTAGAAAATATTAGAAATGTTTTAACATTTTAACTAAGGTAATATATTTGATATTCATAAATACTCTGGATTCAAAACTACCTATATATTTATCCGCCAAATGGCTATTAAACTGGTTCCCTGATTACTCTGCGGTATACAACAGGGTACCAGTTGGTTCCCCGATTAGTCTAAGGTATGCAAGAGGGTACCAGTTATGACAAATAGGACGCATTCATTTTTAAAATGTCAAATGTGTACGCTTTTTTAAATCAAACTCCTCCTTGATTTACGGCAATATTTTGAAAATGGTGAATTGTTTGAAATGGCATTATTGTGTAGATTCGGGTTCAGGTCTTGGATGTTGTAAACACTCATTTTGTTCAAAATGAACATTTGTGAATTGAAATTGGATAAAAAAGGGGACACATTTCTTCTTTAAAAAATGAAATGTATACTGCCTTCAGTGACTTTGGATTAAAACTCCTCCTTTATTAGTAAGCAATTTTCAGAAATAACAAATCAGATATACCGTATAATTCCTAATAAGCGCCACCCCCAGGGTGTAACATTTTGAAAATTGAGATCAAAAGTACATAATTTTACTTTTAAACGGACATTATTTAATGATTTTCTTTACCAAGAAAACCCCCCCGTGTGGTTGCCGGGGTAGAATACAACCACTGCAAACACACCGTCACATGCAGAGGGGTAGGACCCCCCCATTCATATTCATTTTGTCATTTTTTGTTCATGCTCATTAAAGGTCTTCATCATGACCCCTGCATTGTTTCAGGTGCCATCTCGCTCACATCACTAAGAGCAGTGGCAGAAAAACAATAAACGTGGCTCAAGCGTAAATGGAGTTTTTACGATAGAATTTGCAGCAACTCTGCAGTTCAGGGTGAGAAGGTTCTAGGCCCATTTTCCATATTTTATCTCGATGTACATGGACGATGAGCCTGGCATTTTCATGCCTGTTAGGCGCCATATAACCTGTAATGTGTTGGTGCGCCTTAAAACCCCACTTCAATTCAATTACCAAGAAAACCAAAGTCTGCATGTCGGTCAATCAATGCATCGGATTTTAAGTTTTCTAGTGATTTTGTCTTACATGTTCCATTGTGAATGAAACAGATTAACTTGCAATTTTTGGGGTTTTAAAAATATATTTTCTGAAAAAATGGTAGGGGAGATGTGGGGTGGGCGTTTATTAGGGGAGTGGCATTTATTAGGGATTATATGGTATTGGTATTGTTAAGAAGATGCAATTAGTAATGACATGCATGATGTTCAAACTTATGATCTGATTATATTGGTATTGCTATTTAGAGTTGGCTACAAGTTTGTACTTTCAAGAAAATTTTATTTAGATCTCAAATTTGTGTATTGAATTGGTACAAAACAACAACAGAACGCGTCATTTATTAAAAGTTTGATACCTTTTTGAAATTAACAATTTCAATTTATTTATGGCATGATGTTCAAACTTGCGGGTTGATTCACAGACATATTAATAATGTTATTAGGCTTGTGGTTGATTATAGCATTATCATGCATTTTTCAAAAGATATCTTGGCTCATTTTGAATTTAAGGAAAACTTAGCATACAAACACGTATTTTATCAATTTTAATATGTTCGTAGAGATAACATGATACTCATTTAACCTGTATGCCTATCCATCATTGTTTTACAATTAAAAAAATTTGAATTCCGACATTTACATTTTTAACAAATCTTAATCATTGTCTCACCAACAAGCAACAACTCAGATTTAGCACCCATTTTATCAGGGCCCTGATGTCAGTTTTCATCCCAGATTTCATATAACAATTAACATGTCGCCAGTTGTCAATCATTTATCCATTTCAACCAATCAAACCAGATGATACCTCCGACAAACAACAGCACGTGTATAAAGCACGTGCAACTATGTTATATAAACTATTGTCAATATACTCCGACATCAACAATAGGGCGGAGATATCTAAGTCACTGGCGACATGTCAATTAAGAGGCGCGTTCATTTCCCACACTATTATATTTTTTACCGCCTTTCAAAAGGAAACAATATGCCACAATGACTGAATTATATTTGGTACCACACTTTAAAAGGTGACAATATGCCAACAAGGGTTTGAAAATGCTACAACCACCGATTGAGCATGACCATTATACGGTATAACACGAATGGATAGAAATAAGTCGATCACAGTGTTTGATCTGTTTATTTGGCATAACATGGAGGAGTAGGAAAAATAGGGTGTTACTCATTTGTGTATTTGCTTAAATAACTCATTGGCTGGCGTGGCACAGTCGGTAGCGCTGCGGATTTGTAACCGGAGGCCCCGGGTTCAATCCTCTGTGGTGCCACTGAGTCGTCGGTGTGTTCTTGGGGAAGACACTTTCCCTTAGCCTCGTCAGTCGGATGGGGACATAATCTGGGCAGTCCCGTTTATCGGACTATAATGGCCGCCACGGCGACTCAAAGTTTACATAGAGTTATATAGAAAAAGGTTAAAAATGACATCTTCTCTGAAACCGCTTGAAGGATTTTGATGAAACTTATTCACAATGATATTTGGGATAGTTCATCTCAGAGTTAAGTTTTTCGCAGCCGCCAGTCATCCAAGATGGTCGCCATGGCTTAAACTAGGTCAAATTTAAGGAAATTTCAAACGACATCTCCGACGAAACCACTTATTCCATTCTACTGATATATCATTTACTTGTTCCTTCGGTTGGCCTCTATCAAGTTTGTGTTTTTCGTTATCGTCGAATAAATCGTCGAATAATCAAAATGGCGGCCACGGCGACTCACAGTTTACATAGAATTATATATATAGGAAAAGGTTAAAATGACGTCTTTTCTGAAAGTCCCTCTCAGATTTGTGTTTTTCGCGGCCGCCAGTCATCCAAGATGGCCGCCATGGCTAAAACGGGGTCAAATTTAAGTAAATTTCAAACAACATCTCCTCCGAAACCACTTATTCCATTCTTGTGAAATATATACATGTTCCTTGGGTTAGCCTCTATCAAGTTTAAGTTTTTTGTTATCGTCAAATAATCAAAATGGCCGCCACGGCGACCTAAAGTTTACTTAAGAGTTATATAGGAAAAGGTTAAAAATTACATCTTCTCTGAAACCGCCTGAAAGATTTTGATGAAACTTAAGCACAATGATATTAGGGATATTCCTTCTCAGATTTGTGTTTTTTGCGGCCGCCAGTCATCCAAGATGGCCGCCATAGCTAAAACTAGGTCAAATTTAAATAAATTTCAAATGACATTTCCTCGGAAACCACTTATTCCATTTTTGTGAAATATCATATACATGTTCCTTGGGTTAGCCTCTATCAAGTTTGTGTTTCTTTATCGTCAAATAATCAAAATTATTCAAAATGGCTTCAACGATAACCCAAAGTTTACATAGAGTTATATATAGGAAACATGTTTCTTGGGTTGACCTCTGTCATGTTTATGTTTTTGAATCACATCATGCAAGTAGAGCATCTACAGGCCCTCTTGGGCCTCTTGTTTATTATTATAATTTTTTTCGTTTAAATTTTTATTAGCTCTACTGATCAGAGATCAGCAGAGCTTATGCCGTGGTCAGGCGTCCGTCCGTCCGTCTGTCTGTCTGTCCATAATTTTTTTTTTGTAGCAGACTACTCTGAAACTATTGAATGGATTTTCATGAAACTTTACAGAAATGTTGCCCATGAAGTCTAGTTGATCCTAGCAAAAATTCATGTTGATATGAAGTCGAAGATGGCCGCCAAATCTAAAAATAGATTTTTAAAAAACAATTTGGTAGCGACTACTTCTTGAAAACTCTAAGTGATATTGATATGGGACTAAAATGATCAGCATGACATGATGTCGGTCCCTGTCGAAAATCGTTTTGATTCGACGTTAAACATGGCTTCCAGCGGCCATCTTTGTTTACATAGAGTTATTTAATAAAAAGTTGTAGCGACTACTCAGGACTCTGAAACTACTCGCCAGATTTCCATGAAACTTCACAGGAATGTGGCACTGGATGTCTAAATGATCCTAACAACATTTCAGGTTGGTCGGAAATTCAAGATGGCCGCCACAGCTAAAAATAGATTTTCAAAAAACAAGTTTGTAGCGAGTACTTCTTGAAAACTAAAAGTGAAATTGATATGGGACTTTTTCTAAAATGATCAGTATGGAATGATGTTGATCCTTTTCTAAAATTATTTTGATGCGACGTTAAACATGGCTGCCAACGGCCATCTTTGTTTACAAAGAGTTATATAATGAAAACTTGTAGCGACTACTCCTCTGAAAGGATTTTCATGAAACTTCACAGGAATGTTGCTCTTGATGTCTAATTGATCCTAGCAAAATTTCAGGATGGCGGGAAATTGAAGATGGCCGCCACTGCTAAAAATAAATTTTCGAAAAACAAGTTTGTAGCGACTACTTCTTGAAAACTATAAGTGATATTGATATGCGTCTTTTCCTAAAATGATCAGTATGACATGATGTTGATCCTTGTTAAAAAATATTTTGATTCGATGTTAAACATGGCTGCCAGGAGCCATCTTTGTTTACATAAGAGTTATCTAGTAAAAAATGTATCGACTACTCCTCTTGACTACTCGACGGATTTTCATGAAACTTCACAGGAATGTTGCTCTTGATGTCTAATTGATTCTAGCAAAATTTCAGGTAGGCCGGATATTCAAGATGGCCACCATGGCTAAAAATAGATTTTCAAAATACAAGTTTGTAGTGACTACTTCTTGAAAACTATATAAGTGATATTGATATGGGACTTTTTCTAAAATGATCAGTATGACATGATGTTGATCCTTGTCAAAAATTATTTTGATTTGACGTTAAACGTGGCCGCCAGCGGCCATCTTTGTTTACATAGAGTTATATAAGGAAAACTTGTAGCGACTACTCCTCTGAAACTACTTGACCGATTTTCATGAAACTTCACAGGAATGGTGATCTAGCTATCAAAAACCTATCAGTAGAGCTTCAAGGTCATTGACCTCTTCTTTATTTTTAAAAAAAAAAAAACATTGTTATTTTTTTTTAGTTATTTTTTTTTTCTTCTTTTCTTTGACCAGCCAGATCGGACCCGTAACAGCAGAGTTATGGCCCTTGATTTATTTGAAAACATATATTTTGCCTTGTTAAGATGATAGGCCTTCATTTTTCATCTTCATTTTCAAACTTTACCAGATTGTTAATATCAATATAAGCTCTGACAAATTTGAAAAACAGCCAGATTAGACCATTTACACAGGAGTTATGGCCCTTGATTTTCTAAAATGTGCTATATTTTGGTCTCATTAAGACGAAAGAGCCTTCATTTGGGCAGATTTCAGTGAAACATTTCAGGGATGATCAGTACCAAGCCTAGTTGTACATATCGTCACCGAGTTCCGGTTGAATGATTTTGGCTGAGTTATGTCCCTTCAAAGGTTTTAATACACAAACTTTGTCCAGACTAGTTCTCCTGAACCCCTGGCCGGAATTAAACGAAACTTTTTAGGGATGATCAGTTCCAGGTCTAGTTGTGCAAATCATCGCCGTGTTCCGGTTGAATGATTTTTTGCAGAGTTATAGCCCTTTAAAGGTTTTAATACACAAACATTGTCCGGACTAGTTCTCCTGAACCTCTGGCTGGATTTCAGCAAAGCTTGGCAGGGATGATCAGTACCAAGACTAGTTGCGTATATCATCGCCAAGTTTCGGTCGAATGATATTATACATAAAC
Source organism: Cyrtodaria siliqua (assembly GCA_037043455.1). Taxonomy (NCBI): domain Eukaryota; kingdom Metazoa; phylum Mollusca; class Bivalvia; order Adapedonta; family Hiatellidae; genus Cyrtodaria; species Cyrtodaria siliqua. Next base: position 93,530 of record JAWPHD010005817.1, on the reverse strand, counting down.
TTTATGATTAGCCAGTAGAGCGTCCACAGGCCCTCTTGGGCCTCTTGTTTTAAAGATGATCTATCATGAATTATTGAAAATTAATCAAAATTATACTAAGATGAGAGCGTAAAATAAAGCCTAAGGCCTAGCACCAATTCATCATTGCATTTATATGCCCAGAATGGTAAAAAATGGTCTACTACACTAAGTTTTGATCATACTGAATAAACAGGAATAGAGGAAAATAATACAGGTATATGTCACTTTCTCGAAAATGTTAACCACTAGAACAACCTTGTGCTGTCGTCATCTTAATATTTTTGTAACTTAACAAGAATTTTAATTTATAAATTATATTTAATTTCAGGTTCACTCAATGTACTCCAGTGACAGATAGATATTCCAGCAACATCGAGTCATACTATATTCTCAATGCTGAAACCTATACAATATTCCAACCACTTGAACAATGAGAGACTGAAAATATTCCAATTGAAAATAGACAAGAGATAGTTCAACCACATACAGACGCGAGCCTTTCCAACTACATAGAAATACGAGACCTTCCAATGGCATAAAGACGTGAAATATTTCAACAGCATAAAATTGTAACATATGTCAGCCACATAAGAGATATATCAACCAATAGAGACCTGATAGACTTCAACCAAAAGGAGATCTAAGATATTTCAACCACTTTAAGATACTTCAAAAACATACTGAATGACCTGAGATATTTCTACCATGCAGAGACCAAAAAATAAAATGTTCTAGCCGCATGATGACAATATATATTTCAACCACAGATGCTTCAGATTCAGATATTTTAACCACATAGATCTAAGATATTTCTACCACATGGATACAAAACATATTACAACAGATATAGGCCTGAGATATTTCAACCCCATGGAGATGTAAAATAATCCAACAGCAGGGCCTCGAGATGTTCCAAACACATAGAGGCTGGAGATTTTTCAACCAAGTTACAGACATGAGATACTGAGGAAAAAGACGCAGCTCTTCGCATATTTCATAAGTTGTATTATAGCCATGTATGAGCACATAAACAATTGAATGAACAACAGATAAAACCGAGTGCACCGTCAAACATTAATGGTACGGAGCATAAATCAATCAAAAATCAAAACCAGTGTGAACTAAGATAATTATTATGTTTTTCAAGTGATCTTCTTAGCTGAATTGACAAAGATTATGCGTTGTAATGATTAATCAGTTGTAACTCACTGATCATCTGTTACTTAGACATTCGATTATGGTGATTGATTATGGAAGTCTGTAAGCGGTCATTGGTAAAATGTAAAAATGCACTTTAATTAATGTTAAGAAACCTGATTATCCAGGAGACAATCTGTCTTTAGTTACCAGCTTTGTTACAATTAGATGTTTGATCAGTTTTACAATCAGCAAAATTGACTCGCATGTTATGGAGATTAACTGCGATGATAATGTAGAAAAGGGCAAATTTTGACTAGTAATATATATGATTAATTAAGTGAACTCTTTTCGCTTTTCACACAATTTGATAAGAAGGTTGATATAGATTGTGTTGCATATCATATTCAGTGCGATTTTTCCTAGACCACACTTGAGGTTACCCTTTTAAGAGTTTGCTTCAATAAGATCGAGGATAATTTTGACAGTGAGTGAAATCAAAGAATGTGACAACAACAACATTTACAGTATTGACTTATGTTGTAAGTGAAACCAAAATCATTTGAGTAAAACAATCATATTTTTAGCATATTCTGGTGTTTATTATGTATCAAAAATGAGATTTAGGGTCCTATAGAAACCACAGCGTCCGAACGCAATGGCATCATAGGTCCGCACTGTACTTGATAATACAAAGAAAGAGACAAAAACCAAGAGAAAGGGTGGTGAAGACAGGGTTACCGACTTGGAACGGTCAGTAGGCAATAAGGTCTACTGGTTAGCTTGAATCGATTATATATGCGCACAATCTCGCTATTATCCTGTCCTCAGCGCCCAAATAGACAAGACAGTGTAAACAAAACTACATCCCATCAAAAGGAATTCTCTAACAATAAAGTTCACATCCGGAGAAACTAACTAAAGAAACACATACAAAATAATAAACATCTCAGGATGTATCCAGAATCGTAATGAACAACCATAGTAGTTGTAGCTAAAGAGAAAACCAATCTCTCTACGACCAGAAAACCCGAGGGACGAAAGCTCATGCACCCTCAAGGCACATTCAATTTTGCATGAATTATTGTGTTGTAAATGAAATGATTACTTATATCATATGATGTTATACATTTTGCATCAATGTCGTATATTTAATACGCCCAATATACTAAGATTTCTACCGAAATGGTTATAATTTTTAGCTCTACTGACCGAAGGCCAGCAGAGATTTGGTTATAATTTTTAGCTCTACTGACCGATGGCCAGCAGAGATTATGGGATAGCGAGTTGTCTGTCGTCCATTAACTTTTGTCTTGTTCACACGATAGGGACTTCATTATAACTCGGATGTTTACGAAACTCTGCCAGTGTCTTTATATCAATAAAAGCTTGGATTTGTTCGAGAACCAGCAAGATCAGATTAGTTACACCAGAGTTATGGCCCTTGTTTTGCTGAAAAATGCCATATTAAGCCTTATTTACACTCTAGCGCCTTCATTTTGTATTTGATCTTTATGAAACTTTGTCGATGTTTTTATATCAATGGAAGCTCAGCCAGATCGGATCAGTAACACCAGAGTTATGACCCTTGTTTTGCTAAAAAGTGCCAAATTAAGTCTTGTTTACACTCTGGCACCTGCATTTTGTATTTGACCTTTACAAAACTTTGCCAGTGTATTTATATCAATGAAAGCTCAGATCTGTTCGAAAACCAGCCAGATCGGACCATATACACTGGAGTTACGGCCCTTGTTTTTGCTAAAAAAATGCCATATTGTGCCTTGTGAACACTCGTATCACCTTCTTTTATTATTTGATCTTTACCAAATTTGCATAGATCGTTAGTAGCAATGAAATCTGTAAGTGAAACACAAATATTCTGGTGTATATATAAATACAAAAAAGCAATAGCCTAGAAAGCCTCAAAGAAGGTACACATCAAAATCGGATTAGTAACACCAGAGTTATGCCCCTTGATTTAGTTAAACATGCTGTATTTTGCCACATTAAGAAGATAGGTCCTTCGTTTGGCTAAATTTTAATGAACTGCATGGATGATCAGTACCAAATATGGTTATGCATATCGTCCACGCATTCCGGTTGAATGTTTTTTGACAGGGGTAAAACACATATCCGGACCATATTTCATGAACCCCAGACCGAAAATCAACAAAACTTTGCAGAGGTGATCAGTACCAAGCCTACTTATGCATGTCATAACTGTATTTTTGTTGAAAGATTTTTGGCCCTTTAAAGGCTTTAATACACACATATTGTCCGGACTAGTTCTCCTGATCCCCAGTTTGGATATCAGTGGAACTTTGCAGGGATAATCAGTACCTGACCTAGTTGTGCATGCCATCGCCGTGTTCCGGTTGAATGATTTTTTGCGGAGTTATAGCGCTTTAAAGGTTTGAATACACTAACATTGTACATGCTAGCTCTGCTGAATGCTGGACTGGATTTCAACGAAACTTGGCAGTGATGAGCAGTAGCAAGCCTAGTTGCACATATCATCACCATGTTTTTGTTGAATGATTTTTGACAATTATTGCCCCTTATACATAAACTTTGTCCAGAATTAGTCTTCCCAAACTCCTGACTGGATTTCAGTGAAACTTGGCAAGTATGATCAGTTTCAAGCCTAGTTGCGCATATCACAGACTCCACAGAGCCAGTAGAGCAATACAGGCCCTCTTGGGCGGGCCTCTTGTTTGTAGATCTGTTTCGACTACACGTTTTTATGCGCCCGTTTGAAAAAGAGTACATGGTATGGGGTTATTTAAGGTCTTTATCATGACACCGCATATGCAGACTTGGAAACGTGGTTCTATCTTGCCATTCACCATATTTTATCTTGATGTAGATGGAGAATGAGCCTTGCACGTTCATTCCTTTTAGGCGACATATAACCTTTCATGTGTTGGTGCGTCTTAAAACCCAATTCAATTCAGTTCGTCCGACAATAAGCAATTACACATGCTGCATGATAACTTTGAAACCATAACGCTCATGAATTTTCATAGGTACATTGCCCTTGAGGAGAGGAAACATGTTATTTTCTACGCTTGGTAGGACAAGTGTCAAGATTGCCATCCCTTATATGGAAATACACATTGTGTGATAACTTCAAAACCATGACACCCACATTCATGAAACGTTAATAGATAAATTGTCCCTTGGCGAGCGTAGAAACCTTTTGTTTTTGGGTTAACAGGTTGCAATGATCTTAATAAAATATGCATTCTGCGAGATAACTCTGAAAGCACAACACCATATAAAACTTTGTTGGTATATTGCCCTTTAAGATAGGTGGAAGCCTATTGCTTTTGGGATCAGTTGATCATCAAGGTCACATTAACCTGACAATGACCCAGTTCTGAGAAACACTCCTTCCACTGTAATTTGTCACTGTTAGACATACAATCATGGAACTTTACGGAAATAGTACCCATGTTAAAACAATGACTTCTATTCATGTTTGGGCTAGAAGGTCAACGTTTAAGGCATTTGACATTGCCTTGATCAATGCATTATAGTGTAAGGATATAAAATGAATGAAAACGAATGAAATATTTTTTTGAAACAATGTAGTTTGTTTGTGTGGTGTTTTACGTCCTTTTCAATACACGCAATGTTATATATGACTTTTTTGTGGTGGAGGCAGACCACCCATACTTTTCCTGGGTAGAACCAGTACTGTACACCTCCCGCCATCCGTAACAATCGACACTTACTCACTTAAAGTCGAGCTCAATGGTATGTAGGAAAACAGGTTCCCATGGGGAAAAACAGTGCAGTATCAATAACTGTCAGGCTATGCACGAGTCACATTACTATGTTAAGGACCAATCGCAAGGCAACACATCATACTCAAATCTGAATCTGAGATGCTAAGTTAAAATCAGATCTGAGTTAAAATATTCAATCTTAAACAAACTGGTTTATTTTCTTTTTTTTTTTTTCTTTTTTTTTGGTTTGATATTTTGACTAATACTTACTTGGAAGATTTTTTTCTTTTTCATTACCTTAAAACATATTTAGAGAAATTTCCCAGTCAGAAAATGGGAGAATTTTCCCAAAACATTTTGGGAAAATTTTCCCAATAACATTTGGGAAAATTTTCCCAAAAAGAATTTGGGAGAATTTTCCCATTTTATTTTGGGAAAGTTTTTATTTCATTAAATTATAAACATAAGGGCATATTTAATTGTCAACACTGCAACAGAAGATGTTTCCAGGCTTTGAAATGTTGTTTTAGCTATTAAGAAATAACTCATTTTCCCATGGGAAAATTTTCCCAAATTACAATATTGGGAAAATATCAAAGTGCTTGTATCGCTGTAAAACTTCGTCATAGACCCTAAATATGAAAGCCGCATACTATTTTGACATTATATTGAAAGATAAATACTTTTTGTTTTTCCCATGGGAAAACTGCCAAAATCATTTCCCATGGGAACATATTGTCCCATGGGAAAGACCATTTCCCATGGGAAAAAAGCTTTTCCCATGGGAAAATAGGCTTTTCCCATGGGAAAGGTCAACTTTGCGTCAAATTTCTCGGAAAAATTAAAGTGTCACCAATGAAATAGAATATAATTTTACAATCATTTGATATGTGCTTTCATATGATATAGTCGAAAGTGCCCTAGCTCATTCGGAATTACTTGCTGTTTTTGCCAAAAACCGGCGCGGCAAAAAAAAACCGGCGGCTGTCAATTAAGAGGCGCGTTCATTTCCCACACTATTATATTTTTTACCGCCTTTCAAAAGGAAACAATATGCCACAATGACTGAATTATATTTGGTACCACACTTTAAAAGGTGACAATATGCCAACAAGGGTTTGAAAATGCTACAACCACCGATTGAGCATGACCATTATACGGTATAACACGAATGGATAGAAATAAGTCGATCACAGTGTTTGATCTGTTTATTTGGCATAACATGGAGGAGTAGGAAAAATAGGGTGTTACTCATTTGTGTATTTGCTTAAATAACTCATTGGCTGGCGTGGCACAGTCGGTAGCGCTGCGGATTTGTAACCGGAGGCCCCGGGTTCAATCCTCTGTGGTGCCACTGAGTCGTCGGTGTGTTCTTGGGGAAGACACTTTCCCTTAGCCTCGTCAGTCGGATGGGGACATAATCTGGGCAGTCCCGTTTATCGGACTATAATGGCCGCCACGGCGACTCAAAGTTTACATAGAGTTATATAGAAAAAGGTTAAAAATGACATCTTCTCTGAAACCGCTTGAAGGATTTTGATGAAACTTATTCACAATGATATTTGGGATAGTTCATCTCAGAGTTAAGTTTTTCGCAGCCGCCAGTCATCCAAGATGGTCGCCATGGCTTAAACTAGGTCAAATTTAAGGAAATTTCAAACGACATCTCCGACGAAACCACTTATTCCATTCTACTGATATATCATTTACTTGTTCCTTCGGTTGGCCTCTATCAAGTTTGTGTTTTTCGTTATCGTCGAATAAATCGTCGAATAATCAAAATGGCGGCCACGGCGACTCACAGTTTACATAGAATTATATATATAGGAAAAGGTTAAAATGACGTCTTTTCTGAAAGTCCCTCTCAGATTTGTGTTTTTCGCGGCCGCCAGTCATCCAAGATGGCCGCCATGGCTAAAACGGGGTCAAATTTAAGTAAATTTCAAACAACATCTCCTCCGAAACCACTTATTCCATTCTTGTGAAATATATACATGTTCCTTGGGTTAGCCTCTATCAAGTTTAAGTTTTTTGTTATCGTCAAATAATCAAAATGGCCGCCACGGCGACCTAAAGTTTACTTAAGAGTTATATAGGAAAAGGTTAAAAATTACATCTTCTCTGAAACCGCCTGAAAGATTTTGATGAAACTTAAGCACAATGATATTAGGGATATTCCTTCTCAGATTTGTGTTTTTTGCGGCCGCCAGTCATCCAAGATGGCCGCCATAGCTAAAACTAGGTCAAATTTAAATAAATTTCAAATGACATTTCCTCGGAAACCACTTATTCCATTTTTGTGAAATATCATACATGTTCCTTGGGTTAGCCTCTATCAAGTTTGTGTTTCTTTATCGTCAAATAATCAAAATTATTCAAAATGGCTTCAACGATAACCCAAAGTTTACATAGAGTTATATATAGGAAACATGTTTCTTGGGTTGACCTCTGTCATGTTTATGTTTTTGAATCACATCATGCAAGTAGAGCATCTACAGGCCCTCTTGGGCCTCTTGTTTATTATTATAATTTTTTTCGTTTAAATTTTTATTAGCTCTACTGATCAGAGATCAGCAGAGCTTATGCCGTGGTCAGGCGTCCGTCCGTCCGTCTGTCTGTCTGTCCATAATTTTTTTTTTGTAGCAGACTACTCTGAAACTATTGAATGGATTTTCATGAAACTTTACAGAAATGTTGCCCATGAAGTCTAGTTGATCCTAGCAAAAATTCATGTTGATATGAAGTCGAAGATGGCCGCCAAATCTAAAAATAGATTTTTAAAAAACAATTTGGTAGCGACTACTTCTTGAAAACTCTAAGTGATATTGATATGGGACTAAAATGATCAGCATGACATGATGTCGGTCCCTGTCGAAAATCGTTTTGATTCGACGTTAAACATGGCTTCCAGCGGCCATCTTTGTTTACATAGAGTTATTTAATAAAAAGTTGTAGCGACTACTCAGGACTCTGAAACTACTCGCCAGATTTCCATGAAACTTCACAGGAATGTGGCACTGGATGTCTAAATGATCCTAACAACATTTCAGGTTGGTCGGAAATTCAAGATGGCCGCCACAGCTAAAAATAGATTTTCAAAAAACAAGTTTGTAGCGAGTACTTCTTGAAAACTAAAAGTGAAATTGATATGGGACTTTTTCTAAAATGATCAGTATGGAATGATGTTGATCCTTTTCTAAAATTATTTTGATGCGACGTTAAACATGGCTGCCAACGGCCATCTTTGTTTACAAAGAGTTATATAATGAAAACTTGTAGCGACTACTCCTCTGAAAGGATTTTCATGAAACTTCACAGGAATGTTGCTCTTGATGTCTAATTGATCCTAGCAAAATTTCAGGATGGCGGGAAATTGAAGATGGCCGCCACTGCTAAAAATAAATTTTCGAAAAACAAGTTTGTAGCGACTACTTCTTGAAAACTATAAGTGATATTGATATGCGTCTTTTCCTAAAATGATCAGTATGACATGATGTTGATCCTTGTTAAAAAATATTTTGATTCGATGTTAAACATGGCTGCCAGGAGCCATCTTTGTTTACATAAGAGTTATCTAGTAAAAAATGTATCGACTACTCCTCTTGACTACTCGACGGATTTTCATGAAACTTCACAGGAATGTTGCTCTTGATGTCTAATTGATTCTAGCAAAATTTCAGGTAGGCCGGATATTCAAGATGGCCACCATGGCTAAAAATAGATTTTCAAAATACAAGTTTGTAGTGACTACTTCTTGAAAACTATATAAGTGATATTGATATGGGACTTTTTCTAAAATGATCAGTATGACATGATGTTGATCCTTGTCAAAAATTATTTTGATTTGACGTTAAACGTGGCCGCCAGCGGCCATCTTTGTTTACATAGAGTTATATAAGGAAAACTTGTAGCGACTACTCCTCTGAAACTACTTGACCGATTTTCATGAAACTTCACAGGAATGGTGATCTAGCTATCAAAAACCTATCAGTAGAGCTTCAAGGTCATTGACCTCTTCTTTATTTTTAAAAAAAAAAAAACATTGTTATTTTTTTTTAGTTATTTTTTTTTTCTTCTTTTCTTTGACCAGCCAGATCGGACCCGTAACAGCAGAGTTATGGCCCTTGATTTATTTGAAAACATATATTTTGCCTTGTTAAGATGATAGGCCTTCATTTTTCATCTTCATTTTCAAACTTTACCAGATTGTTAATATCAATATAAGCTCTGACAAATTTGAAAAACAGCCAGATTAGACCATTTACACAGGAGTTATGGCCCTTGATTTTCTAAAATGTGCTATATTTTGGTCTCATTAAGACGAAAGAGCCTTCATTTGGGCAGATTTCAGTGAAACATTTCAGGGATGATCAGTACCAAGCCTAGTTGTACATATCGTCACCGAGTTCCGGTTGAATGATTTTGGCTGAGTTATGTCCCTTCAAAGGTTTTAATACACAAACTTTGTCCAGACTAGTTCTCCTGAACCCCTGGCCGGAATTAAACGAAACTTTTTAGGGATGATCAGTTCCAGGTCTAGTTGTGCAAATCATCGCCGTGTTCCGGTTGAATGATTTTTTGCAGAGTTATAGCCCTTTAAAGGTTTTAATACACAAACATTGTCCGGACTAGTTCTCCTGAACCTCTGGCTGGATTTCAGCAAAGCTTGGCAGGGATGATCAGTACCAAGACTAGTTGCGTATATCATCGCCAAGTTTCGGTCGAATGATATTATACATAAACTTTATGATTAGCCAGTAGAGCGTCCACAGGCCCTCTTGGGCCTCTTGTTTTAAAGATGATCTATCATGAATTATTGAAAATTAATCAAAATTATACTAAGATGAGAGCGTAAAATAAAGCCTAAGGCCTAGCACCAATTCATCATTGCATTTATATGCCCAGAATGGTAAAAAATGGTCTACTACACTAAGTTTTGATCATACTGAATAAATAGGAATAGAGGAAAATAATACAGGTATATGTCACTTTCTCGAAAATGTTAACCACTAGAACAACCTTGTGCTGTCGTCATCTTAATATTTTTGTAACTTAACAAGAATTTTAATTTATAAATTATATTTAATTTCAGGTTCACTCAATGTACTCCAGTGACAGATAGATATTCCAGCAACATCGAGTCATACTATATTCTCAATGCTGAAACCTATACAATATTCCAACCACTTGAACAATGAGAGACTGAAAATATTCCAATTGAAAATAGACAAGAGATAGTTCAACCACATACAGACGCGAGCCTTTCCAACTACATAGAAATACGAGACCTTCCAATGGCATAAAGACGTGAAATATTTCAACAGCATAAAATTGTAACATATGTCAGCCACATAAGAGATATATCAACCAATAGAGACCTGATAGACTTCAACCAAAAGGAGATCTAAGATATTTCAACCACTTTAAGATACTTCAAAAACATACTGAATGACCTGAGATATTTCTACCATGCAGAGACCAAAAAATAAAATGTTCTAGCCGCATGATGACAATATATATTTCAACCACAGATGCTTCAGATTCAGATATTTTAACCACATAGATCTAAGATATTTCTACCACATGGATACAAAACATATTACAACAGATATAGGCCTGAGATATTTCAACCCCATGGAGATGTAAAATAATCCAACAGCAGGGCCTCGAGATGTTCCAAACACATAGAGGCTGGAGATTTTTCAACCAAGTTACAGACATGAGATACTGAGGAAAAAGACGCAGCTCTTCGCATATTTCATAAGTTGTATTATAGCCATGTATGAGCACATAAACAATTGAATGAACAACAGATAAAACCGAGTGCACCGTCAAACATTAATGGTACGGAGCATAAATCAATCAAAAATCAAAACCAGTGTGAACTAAGATAATTATTATGTTTTTCAAGTGATCTTCTTAGCTGAATTGACAAAGATTATGCGTTGTAATGATTAATCAGTTGTAACTCACTGATCATCTGTTACTTAGACATTCGATTATGGTGATTGATTATGGAAGTCTGTAAGCGGTCATTGGTAAAATGTAAAAATGCACTTTAATTAATGTTAAGAAACCTGATTATCCAGGAGACAATCTGTCTTTAGTTACCAGCTTTGTTACAATTAGATGTTTGATCAGTTTTACAATCAGCAAAATTGACTCGCATGTTATGGAGATTAACTGCGATGATAATGTAGAAAAGGGCAAATTTTGACTAGTAATATATATGATTAATTAAGTGAACTCTTTTCGCTTTTCACACAATTTGATAAGAAGGTTGATATAGATTGTGTTGCATATCATATTCAGTGCGATTTTTCCTAGACCACACTTGAGGTTACCCTTTTAAGAGTTTGCTTCAATAAGATCGAGGATAATTTTGACAGTGAGTGAAATCAAAGAATGTGACAACAACAACATTTACAGTATTGACTTATGTTGTAAGTGAAACCAAAATCATTTGAGTAAAACAATCATATTTTTAGCATATTCTGGTGTTTATTATGTATCAAAAATGAGATTTAGGGTCCTATAGAAACCACAGCGTCCGAACGCAATGGCATCATAGGTCCGCACTGTACTTGATAATACAAAGAAAGAGACAAAAACCAAGAGAAAGGGTGGTGAAGACAGGGTTACCGACTTGGAACGGTCAGTAGGCAATAAGGTCTACTGGTTAGCTTGAATCGATTATATATGCGCACAATCTCGCTATTATCCTGTCCTCAGCGCCCAAATAGACAAGACAGTGTAAACAAAACTACATCCCATCAAAAGGAATTCTCTAACAATAAAGTTCACATCCGGAGAAACTAACTAAAGAAACACATACAAAATAATAAACATCTCAGGATGTATCCAGAATCGTAATGAACAACCATAGTAGTTGTAGCTAAAGAGAAAACCAATCTCTCTACGACCAGAAAACCCGAGGGACGAAAGCTCATGCACCCTCAAGGCACATTCAATTTTGCATGAATTATTGTGTTGTAAATGAAATGATTACTTATATCATATGATGTTATACATTTTGCATCAATGTCGTATATTTAATACGCCCAATATACTAAGATTTCTACCGAAATGGTTATAATTTTTAGCTCTACTGACCGAAGGCCAGCAGAGATTTGGTTATAATTTTTAGCTCTACTGACCGATGGCCAGCAGAGATTATGGGATAGCGAGTTGTCTGTCGTCCATTAACTTTTGTCTTGTTCACACGATAGGGACTTCATTATAACTCGGATGTTTACGAAACTCTGCCAGTGTCTTTATATCAATAAAAGCTTGGATTTGTTCGAGAACCAGCAAGATCAGATTAGTTACACCAGAGTTATGGCCCTTGTTTTGCTGAAAAATGCCATATTAAGCCTTATTTACACTCTAGCGCCTTCATTTTGTATTTGATCTTTATGAAACTTTGTCGATGTTTTTATATCAATGGAAGCTCAGCCAGATCGGATCAGTAACACCAGAGTTATGACCCTTGTTTTGCTAAAAAGTGCCAAATTAAGTCTTGTTTACACTCTGGCACCTGCATTTTGTATTTGACCTTTACAAAACTTTGCCAGTGTATTTATATCAATGAAAGCTCAGATCTGTTCGAAAACCAGCCAGATCGGACCATATACACTGGAGTTACGGCCCTTGTTTTTGCTAAAAAAATGCCATATTGTGCCTTGTGAACACTCGTATCACCTTCTTTTATTATTTGATCTTTACCAAATTTGCATAGATCGTTAGTAGCAATGAAATCTGTAAGTGAAACACAAATATTCTGGTGTATATATAAATACAAAAAAGCAATAGCCTAGAAAGCCTCAAAGAAGGTACACATCAAAATCGGATTAGTAACACCAGAGTTATGCCCCTTGATTTAGTTAAACATGCTGTATTTTGCCACATTAAGAAGATAGGTCCTTCGTTTGGCTAAATTTTAATGAACTGCATGGATGATCAGTACCAAATATGGTTATGCATATCGTCCACGCATTCCGGTTGAATGTTTTTTGACAGGGGTAAAACACATATCCGGACCATATTTCATGAACCCCAGACCGAAAATCAACAAAACTTTGCAGAGGTGATCAGTACCAAGCCTACTTATGCATGTCATAACTGTATTTTTGTTGAAAGATTTTTGGCCCTTTAAAGGCTTTAATACACACATATTGTCCGGACTAGTTCTCCTGATCCCCAGTTTGGATATCAGTGGAACTTTGCAGGGATAATCAGTACCTGACCTAGTTGTGCATGCCATCGCCGTGTTCCGGTTGAATGATTTTTTGCGGAGTTATAGCGCTTTAAAGGTTTGAATACACTAACATTGTACATGCTAGCTCTGCTGAATGCTGGACTGGATTTCAACGAAACTTGGCAGTGATGAGCAGTAGCAAGCCTAGTTGCACATATCATCACCATGTTTTTGTTGAATGATTTTTGACAATTATTGCCCCTTATACATAAACTTTGTCCAGAATTAGTCTTCCCAAACTCCTGACTGGATTTCAGTGAAACTTGGCAAGTATGATCAGTTTCAAGCCTAGTTGCGCATATCACAGACTCCACAGAGCCAGTAGAGCAATACAGGCCCTCTTGGGCGGGCCTCTTGTTTGTAGATCTGTTTCGACTACACGTTTTTATGCGCCCGTTTGAAAAAGAGTACATGGTATGGGGTTATTTAAGGTCTTTATCATGACACCGCATATGCAGACTTGGAAACGTGGTTCTATCTTGCCATTCACCATATTTTATCTTGATGTAGATGGAGAATGAGCCTTGCACGTTCATTCCTTTTAGGCGACATATAACCTTTCATGTGTTGGTGCGTCTTAAAACCCAATTCAATTCAGTTCGTCCGACAATAAGCAATTACACATGCTGCATGATAACTTTGAAACCATAACGCTCATGAATTTTCATAGGTACATTGCCCTTGAGGAGAGGAAACATGTTATTTTCTACGCTTGGTAGGACAAGTGTCAAGATTGCCATCCCTTATATGGAAATACACATTGTGTGATAACTTCAAAACCATGACACCCACATTCATGAAACGTTAATAGATAAATTGTCCCTTGGCGAGCGTAGAAACCTTTTGTTTTTGGGTTAACAGGTTGCAATGATCTTAATAAAATATGCATTCTGCGAGATAACTCTGAAAGCACAACACCATATAAAACTTTGTTGGTATATTGCCCTTTAAGATAGGTGGAAGCCTATTGCTTTTGGGATCAGTTGATCATCAAGGTCACATTAACCTGACAATGACCCAGTTCTGAGAAACACTCCTTCCACTGTAATTTGTCACTGTTAGACATACAATCATGGAACTTTACGGAAATAGTACCCATGTTAAAACAATGACTTCTATTCATGTTTGGGCTAGAAGGTCAACGTTTAAGGCATTTGACATTGCCTTGATCAATGCATTATAGTGTAAGGATATAAAATGAATGAAAACGAATGAAATATTTTTTTGAAACAATGTAGTTTGTTTGTGTGGTGTTTTACGTCCTTTTCAATACACGCAATGTTATATATGACTTTTTTGTGGTGGAGGCAGACCACCCATACTTTTCCTGGGTAGAACCAGTACTGTACACCTCCCGCCATCCGTAACAATCGACACTTACTCACTTAAAGTCGAGCTCAATGGTATGTAGGAAAACAGGTTCCCATGGGGAAAAACAGTGCAGTATCAATAACTGTCAGGCTATGCACGAGTCACATTACTATGTTAAGGACCAATCGCAAGGCAACACATCATACTCAAATCTGAATCTGAGATGCTAAGTTAAAATCAGATCTGAGTTAAAATATTCAATCTTAAACAAACTGGTTTATTTTCTTTTTTTTTTTTTCTTTTTTTTTGGTTTGATATTTTGACTAATACTTACTTGGAAGATTTTTTTCTTTTTCATTACCTTAAAACATATTTAGAGAAATTTCCCAGTCAGAAAATGGGAGAATTTTCCCAAAACATTTTGGGAAAATTTTCCCAATAACATTTGGGAAAATTTTCCCAAAAAGAATTTGGGAGAATTTTCCCATTTTATTTTGGGAAAGTTTTTATTTCATTAAATTATAAACATAAGGGCATATTTAATTGTCAACACTGCAACAGAAGATGTTTCCAGGCTTTGAAATGTTGTTTTAGCTATTAAGAAATAACTCATTTTCCCATGGGAAAATTTTCCCAAATTACAATATTGGGAAAATATTCCCATGGGAAAATATCAAAGTGCTTGTATCGCTGTAAAACTTCGTCATAGACCCTAAATATGAAAGCCGCATACTATTTTGACATTATATTGAAAGATAAATACTTTTTGTTTTTCCCATGGGAAAACTGCCAAAATCATTTCCCATGGGAACATATTGTCCCATGGGAAAGACCATTTCCCATGGGAAAAAAGCTTTTCCCATGGGAAAATAGGCTTTTCCCATGGGAAAGGTCAACTTTGCGTCAAATTTCTCGGAAAAATTAAAGTGTCACCAATGAAATAGAATATAATTTTACAATCATTTGATATGTGCTTTCATATGATATAGTCGAAAGTGCCCTAGCTCATTCGGAATTACTTGCTGTTTTTGCCAAAAACCGGCGCGGCAAAAAAAAACCGGCGGCTGTTTACTACAATGTTAATACTATGAAAGAGTTATTTGATACTGTAGATTTTAGTCTTGTTTTAGATTTCCTGAAAGAGATCAGACTATATAAATCATTGTAATGTGTTCTTATATATATTTACTTGTTTATATACCCGTTGCCGGGCATTTATTGATTTACATACATAGTTTATATTACACCTTATCATCCCTTATTTTTTTTTAATAGTTTTATCTTTATATATTTACATTAATTTTTAATTAATACTAAATTTTTTTGCGCACAATATGACCTATTTATGTGTCGACGTGCCGTAAAACACCATTCATTCATTCATTCAACACTTTATTGGCGACAATCACTACCCTATTTAGTAATAAAGAAACAGTTTTAATCTTATTTACACTATTTTGTAGTAGTCCTGCACAAACTAGAAATATATGCATTTGTGTACATTTCAGTGAGCAGTTATTGTCCCAATGGATGGGAGAGGTTCGATGACTCTTGTTATCTCTATGTCGATCTCAGACATGAAACTTGGCAAGCCGCAATGGTAAAATATATTTACTTTTAATAAAAGTCGCAATGATAAATATATTCACGTTTAACATGAAACTCGGCAAGCCGTAATGGTAAAATCTAGTATAATTACTTTTAAAATGAAACTTGGCAAGCCGCAATGGTAATTTTTTATTTTTTTTAATAGCTTAATAACGGTGTTGTGTGCACCGTTGCATTCTGAAATGTCGAACTCATCCGATATTACTGAATCAAAGGTTCACGGGAAATTTCGTGAATACCGGAAATTGTTTACTAAAGTTATCGTGTGCACACAAAAAACAAAATCTAGCTAACAGACGACTGGGTGACGGAAGAATGATGACAGACAACGCACCATCGCATCAGCAGCGCTTACATACTGTATGTTTCTAGACGTGTTAATGCTACTAGAGGAAAGTGAGAAAGTGATACAGTACTGGTTCTACCCAGAAAAATTGGGATGGTCTGCCTCTACCACAAAATATATACCGTCATATATGGCGCTCAATAGCACTAACATGAGCTGAACATAACGTAAAACATCATTCAAACAAATGTTACCCATCTTAAGGTAGCTGGCGGGGTTACTCGGGAATAAGCAAAATCGCGTATATTGTGACAATGTTTAACCTGTATGTAGGTTATTGTTTCTGCTTTCCATCAGTACTAATTTTGTATTGTTTAAAATTAACATCGGATTCCTAAATAGCGCCCTCTGGTGGTGCCTATTTTTACGACGAATTTTACCGTTTTCGTACGGGAAATGTACTAGAATTTAGTCAAAAGTTAAAAGAAATCACATCCTTTGGAAGCACAATGATTTATAAACGTAATGCACGTAATATATTTAAAAAAACAGCTATATCTCTTTATCGTGTGTGCATTTCTTTACGTAAGGGGTACCACGCGGCGACTACAAAATTGTGAGGAGTTTTATATGTTATCGCGTTTTAACTTAAAAGTAAGCGTGGTGACATATATATTTTGCTATGCCATCACATTCGTTGAAATTCCCATCTTTGATAAATGTAAAAATAAAGGGGGGTCGTCGAGTCAGATTTTTATCAAATAAACTTTTAAAGTTTATAGAAAGTATTAAAATTACGGCGTCGTTTTATAGTTTTCTTTAAAATGACGTTGACGTCAGTCACTCGCAAATTGAGATACATGTACTTTCCTATTGTTTCCACGCAGAATACCACACCTTAAATACTTGAAGACCAAATGCCTTAAAGCTCTTAACTTACTTAAAGTTGTTGCAAACACTAATTGGGGAGCAGATCGAAAAGTCCTCTTGCGACTTTACAGATCTCTTATCAGATCCAAGCTGGACTACGGCTCAATAGTATATGGATCGACTCGCAAGTCGTACTTGCAGATGCTCGACCCTATACATAATCAAGGATTACGACTCGCATTAGGTGCCTTTCGTACATCACCAGCCGTAAGTCTATATGTTGAAGCCAATGAACCATCACTGTCTCACAGACGAGACAAATTAGCTCTTCAATACGCCATTAAATTAAAGTCTAACCCTTCAAACCCAACTTTCGATAATGTTTTTAATCCTAGTTGTGAACCTCTTTTTGATCGAAAACCGAAGGCCATTCGACCATTTGGTCTTCGTATTAAACCAAAATTAAGAGACACTGAAATCGACCTAAATTTGGTTGCCAAGTACAAAGTACCACAAATTCCACCGTGGACTTTGGAAACTCCAACAATTATTTTTGATCTTTGTAATAATAATAAATCCAGTACAGACCCTACTGTCTTTCAAAGCAAATTTAATGAAATTAAATCGAAATACTGTGACTTTCAACATATCTACACAGAAAGCTCTAAAGATGGAGATAAGGTAGCTGCAGCAGCTGTTGTTCACAAACACAGCATAAAGAGCCGCCTGCCTGACAAGGCCTCTATCTTTTCAGCTGAACTTAAGGCAATTGAACTTGCTTTAAATTATATTCAGGAATCTGATGATGACCATTTTGTAATATTTTCTGATTCCCTTTCATCTCTTTAAGCACTGGGTAATATGAAACATGATAACCCAGTTGAGCTTCAACTTTTAGAAAAGTACAATTCTCTTATAATTGATAATGTTTTTATTTTCTGCTGGCTTCCAAGCCATGTAGGTATACGTGGTAATGATAGAGCTGATAGTGCTGCTAAGGCAGCATTAGATTAACATATAACTAATACCAAATTACCTTATACTGATTTTAAAAGTTGTATTAACACATATATTCGTAACTCTTGGCAAGCCGCTTGGGATTTGTCAGTTAACAATAAACTCCATCCAATTAAACCGTTACTCGGAGAATGGCGTTCTTCTAGTAGACCCATACGTCGAGAGGAAGTTGTCCTAGCCCGGTGCAGGATAGGGCATACACGTTATACTCATTCATATTTATTACAAGGTGAGCAATTACCGGAATGTATACCCTGCTTTGCACCGTTAACGGTCAAACACATATTATTGGAATGTGTAGACTTTGATCCTATGCGTCAAAGGTACTACAATGTTAATACTATGAAAGAGTTATTTGATACTGTAGATTTTAGTCTTGTTTTAGATTACCTGAAAGAGATCAGACTATATAAATCATTGTAATGTGTTCTTATATATATTTACTTGTTTATATACCCGTTGCCGGGCATTTATTGATTTACATACATAGTTTAAAGTACACCTTATCATCCCTTATTTTAATTTTATTTTTAATAGTTTTATTTTTAATAGTTTTATCTTTATATATTTACATTAATTTTTAAATAATACTTCATTTTTCATATATATTTGTTTGCGCACAATGTGACCTATTTATGTGTCGACGTGCCGTAAAACACCATTCATTCATTCATTCCGCGCAGAATGCGGGATACAACGTTAATTGTTATAATTGTGTAAGTCTATATCGGTAATGCCTATATATTATATATACTATGTTCGTGAATAAGTATTTTTGTATTTATTTATTTATTACTTCATTCTGATATTAAGACACGCTATTATGCTGTAGTTGTTTTGAGTGGTTCATCAATCGTAATAAAAAAAAACAAGTGTATATTCGCAGGCGGTTACTAGTTTAAAAGTATGCTTAAAAGTATGCTTAAAAGAATTAAAAGACGTGTTTTTTTTACGTTAACGGAATTGATTAGTTTTACGAATACTAGATTAATTCGATGATATATACTGAAGGGAAAAAGAAACGCGACACGGGAATTTCCTTACATTATGTCATCGTCTGACTATTGTTGCACTATTTGGGGAAAGGGAGTTAAATCGAAAGCTGAATCATGAAAATAACAAAAATTCAAAAAAAGGCAGCACGAATAATACTGAATAAAGACTTAAACACTAGTTTAAAGTTAGTGTTTAAAGAATTGGGTTGGTTATCATTCGAAAACCGATGTCTATATCATATAGGAATATTAGTTTTTAAATGTAAAAATGAACTAGTACCAAAATACCTATCAGATCTAATTTGCTTCTCCCACAATGAAAATTATATGTTGCGTTCCATTAAGCGAAAAGATCTTGTTCCACTAAAACATCGAACAAACTCTTTTAAAGATTCTTTCAGCTATTACAGTACAATAGTATGGAATACAATTCCTATACATATACGTAACATCAATAGCTTTAATTCGTATAAATACAATTTAAAACAATTTATTTTCCAAAAACAGGATATAAACTAGCTGATATTACTATATAATTATGTCGCTGTTGGTTTGTTTTTTTGTTTTTTTTCTTGAGTAAAACTGGCACTGTATGCATGTAATTGCTTAAATATCCGTCATATATGACACTATAGATACCTTGATTATGAATTAAGAATATTTATGAATGTATTAACCAATGAGTGTTTGTCGGATATGAAGTATTGTTGTGTATATGGATGTTTGCGTGTGTGCGCATGAGTATGCATGTTTTTATAAGTATTTATAACTGTTATAGCATTATTGTTCGATTGCCACATTGAAAATAACTTAATGTGTTTTAACCTTCGTTAAATAAAGAATATTATTATTATACAATGTGCTGCTGTTAATCGAATGGTACATGGCCACGTAAGATCTTTCCTTTCGGAAAAAAACCTAAAACAACACGTAACACAGCAAATAGTATTCCTGCAAAGTTTCATTATTGACAGTGTACGCGTTTGGCTCAAGCATATTAACAAACTTAAGATGCAAAATTTTGCAAACACTTTACGTTAAATACAGTACTGAACTGGCTCAAATTTTCAAAGAGGAACTTCTACATGTTACAACGTGTACTGTGATTAAAACGTCTACACCATCACAGTTGTGTTCTTTCTCTAACTAACTGCAACTTTTTTTCCTTGGAATATATATGGAATGAAGTGTGCAGTATATACAATATACAGCGGAAATTCCCGTCGTGTTTCTTTTTCCAGATATAGTTTTACCTATTATCGCGATATCTTTTCGGTCCCGTGTTCTTTGTTAAATGCTTTTTGTCTCGTTTTTTATATCTCTTTATTTCCTATCTTTGCAAAGAGAAACACATTGCAAATAGTAATAGACAGCTATCCTGCATGACGTAAACACATACACTGAAAACCGAATCAGCACTTATATTATATACTGAAAGGAAAAAGAAACGCCTTATGTTTAACATAAGGGCGACATTAGGCCTGTCCTTTGGGAAAGAATGTTTAAACAGCAACGAACACAACAATGGTTACCCCTTTAAAGTTTCATTATCGACAGAATGCGCATTTGGCTCAAGCAGGAAAGCAAACTTAGGCTTTAAATGTTGCAATCTATTAACATTAAACATAATTCTGAAACTTTTTCAAGCGAAACTTCAACATTTATGCATTTCTTGTAACAAAGTATACGTTGATTAAAATGTCTACTACATGGCAGTGTTGTTCTTTCTGTAATTAGCTGTAGCCCCTATTTGTACAAAACACGTTGAGATATATCTGGGATATTACGTGAAATTAAGTGTGTATAATAGTGTAGTATAGGCAATTTTGTGAGTATGCGTTTCTTTTTCCTTTCAGTATAAGAACGATAACAACTATTTAATGACTCGGACTCTTCCTATTTTACGGATACTTTCTAGAGACATCGATTGTTTATTCCCAATCTATAAATTATATATCTGGACATAATACCATTAGTTATGAAAATAATGTGTTTGTGTGTTTATCGTCATGTGTTGCATATCCCGTCTATTTCTGAATTTAATACATGTATATTCATAACCATTTTCCAATAAATATTTTGTGTTTTGCTATGCGGTGCCCATTAATATATATGTTTGTATGTATTATTTCCACATGATGGCATGTATACGAATTGAGCGAATAAAAAGAATAGTTGATTTGATATTTGAATCGATTTGAATGATCATTCTTACCCAAACAGCAACTTTGAATTAAACAGTTCAATAACATGAACACACGATCTTGAATTAGTTAACAATAATAATACAAAGTAAACGTCGAGCGTCAAAACTCGTGACGTCAACGTCATTTTAAAGAAAACTATAAAACGACGCCGTAGTTTTAATACTTTCTATAAACTTTAAAAGTTTATTTTATAAAAATCTGACTCGACGACCCCCCTTTATTTTTACATTTATCAAAGAGGGGAATTTCAACGAATGTGATGGCATAGCAAAATATATATGTCACCACGCTTACTTTTAAGTAAAATCGCGATAACATATAAAAATCCTCACACTTTTGTAGTCGCCGCGCCGCGTGGTACCCCTTACGTAAAGAAATGCACACACGATAAAGATATATAGCTTTTTTTTTAAATATATTACGTGCATTACGTTTATAAATCATTGTGCTTCCAAATGATGTGATTTCTTTTAACTTTTGACTAAATTCTAGTACATTTCCCGTACGAAAACTGTAAAATTCGTCGTAAAAATAGGCACCACCAGATGGCGCTATTTAGGAATCCGATGTTTATTTTAAACAATTTAAAATTAGTACTGATGGAAAGCAGAAACAATAACCTACATACAGGTAAAACATTGTCACAATATACGCGATTTTGCTTATTCCCGAGTAACCCCGCCAGCTACCTTAACAAAAACATGATGTTGCTTAGAAAAGGACAAAATCCAGCAATAGGAAAGAGTTATTGTTCAATTCATGACGGAATACATAGAGATTATGTTTTTGTTTTGAGTAAATATAGGATTTATTTTCATCTAAAAGTGAGAAAACAAATTTAGCACGAGTGAAAGTATGAGAGTTTCTTCACTTCGAGATGAAAATTAATCCTATATTCACGACAACCCATCAAATATACTATTTATTAAATACTCACAACCTTAAAACTTAAGCAGGAAAAAAAATGCGCCAAAACAATGATGTCAACGGCGGCATTACGTCATTTTCGGTATTTCACTGCAATATCAACAATGAAAATATAAGGTTTTATTTTAATCATGAAATTCACTATTACACTGGGAAGTATATAATAAAGGCTATTACAAGCATAATGCAAACGATCTTTTCTTTCCAGAATTACTGTGTAGCCCTAGACTCCCATTTGGTTCAAGTAGAATCAGACAGAGAAAATGAATACATAAAGCAAGAACTACACAAACTACATCCATGTAAATATCTTTATTTCTTCATCTTTCATCAGTTTTTGCGCAAAATATGACCTATTTATGTGTCGACGTGCCGTAAAACCTTCATTCATTCATTAGTTACGGTTCTCTGCATTTCGTTGCTTTCTATCATTGTGTGAAGTTTCAGTGCAGTCCAATATGTAGTTTCGAAGTTATGCTCTGGACAAGAACGTGCGACAGACACAGACAGACGGACGGACAAAGCGGCGACTATATGCTCCTCTTAAAATTTTCGGGGAGCATAAAAATTACGGGATGGCAGACTGGCATGATCCCGTAGTATACGGAATTGGCCGACCATGTACGATTGTCACATTGATAGTTTATCAGTTAGAAGTACAACATGACGGGTCAGTAAATGGGCGTACACTTAAACGTCGATTGATAATATGAAAATAAGTGCTTTAGAAAAAGGGTACCATAATGAAATGTGATGGTGCATATTACGGTAAATCTTTTTAAACGGTTCAGTGTTCCATGTTCTGTTGACCAATTGTCCTACCGTAGCTAGTTGAAAACAAATCTGCATACTCACTTGATCAGTATATTTTTAGATCTAAATGATATTTCATTTCCAAACATTTGACAAGACCGCTTGGCACAAACAATAAGTAATGTACGATGAATGAGAGCACAACTGTGCAATCTATAATTAGAAAGGCAGATGCCATTTGTTTGGTTTCATGTGTCGATATACATAATGTTTTTGTCATTGTCTATGCAGCTGGTGGGGAACAATTCTGGACAGCGGGAACTGATATGAAGAATGAGAGCATATGGGAGTGGGCAAACACCGGAGACAGGTAAATATTTAACCATCTGGGACAGGGCAAATACGGGAGGACAGGTAATAACTGAACCTTGTGTGAGTGGACAAACGCGGACGACAGGAGGTACTAATTGAAACTTATGGGAGTGGGCAAACACCGGAGGCAGGTAACTGGAACTTGTGGGAGTGGGCAAACACCGGAGACAGGTAATTACTGAACCATGTGGGAGTGAGCAAATACGGGAGACAGGTAATAACTGAACCTTGTGTGAGTGGGCAAACGCTGACGACAGGTAATAACTGAAACTTGTGGGAGTGGGCAAACACCGGAGACGGGTAATTACTGAACCATGTGGGAGTGGGGAAACACCGGAGACAGGTAATTACGGAACCATATGGGAGTGGGTTAACATGGAAATCAGGTAATAACTGAACCATCTGGGAGTGGGCAAACACCGGAAACAGCTATATACTGAACCATTTGGGAGTGGGCAAACACCGGAGACAGGTAAGAACTGAACATTGTGGGCGTGGACAAACACCGGAGACAGTAAGAAATTAACCATGTGGGAGTGGGCAAACACCGGAGACAGGCAATTACTGAACCATGTGGGAGTGGGCAAACACCGGAGACGGATAATTACGGAGCAATGTGGGAATCGGCTAACATGGAAAACAGGTAAATACTGAACCATCTTGGAGTGGGCAAACACCGGAGACCGGTAAGAACTGAACATTGTGGGAGTGGACAAACACCGGAGACAGGTAAGAACTGAACATTGTGACAGTGGGCAAACACCGGATACAGGTAATTACTGAACCGTGTTGGAGTGGTCAAACACCGGAGACAGGTAATAACTGATCTTTGATAGTGGGCAAACACGGGAGACAGGTAATAACTGGACATTGTAGGAGTGGGCAAACACGGGAGACATGTAATTACTGAACCATGTGAGAGTAGGCAAACATGGAAGACAGGTAATAAAGTACCATGTGAGAGTGGGCAAACACCGGAGACAGGTAATATCTGAACCTTGTGGGAGTGGGCAAACACCGGAGACAGGTAATAACTGATCTTTGTGATAGTGGGCAAACACGGGAGACAGGTAATAACTGGACTTTTTAGGAGTGGGCAAACACGGGAGACAGGTAATAACTGGGCATTGTAGGAGTGGGCAGTCACGGGGAGACATGTAATTACTGAACCATGTGAGAGTAGGCAAACATGGGAGACAGGTAATAAAAGTACCATGTGAGAGTGGGCAAACACCGGAGACAGGTAATATCTGAACCTTGTGGGAGTGGCCAAACACCGGAGACAGGTAATAACTGGACATTGTGAGAGAGTGTAAACATCAGAGGATGGTAATTTCTGGGCATTGTGGGAGTGGGCTCTAAATATTTTGTTTAACGTTTTGGGGGTGACTAAATAGCGGAGACGTTAATTACTGAACATTCTGAGATACCAGATGTGTTATTAATGAACCTAATGAGCTACATAATATGTGGTATTAATAATGAACTGCATGAGACGCCGTATTAGAGGTTGGAGTTCTCATCCGTTGCTTCGACAACACCAGGAGACAAGTATTTAAATTATAAAGCACTTTGTCGAAGTTTAACTGAATAAACTGTAATCACAACTTTGGAAACAAAATTCTAAATTAACTTTTAAAACATTGTCAAAAAGTTAGACCGAAGTGAAAAGACTCAATGGTTTGTTCTCTTGTTGCTCTGACTTCTACCAAGTCATTGAGTACCTTCTTTTTAGCTTTCTAGGCTATTGTGTTTTTTTTGTATTTATATATATACGAGCATTTTTGTGTTTTACTTATATTGCCTGGTAGGGTAAATGTGAGGTTTGGGCATTTAATTTTATTAGATACTGGGACCATACGCCGTACGACATGGGGAAGCATATAACTCCATGTCCACCGCCGTATGCATGCCATCTTTGGGATGGTTAAAATTGTGTACTATTGATTTTATGAATATTGAGTTCTGCTCAACCCGGGGCTAGAGGGCGTGAGCGGTAGCTAGCATATTTCACTACCGCTCATGAACAGTCTCAATCAAACCGAGACTGCAATATTTCGTATGTGTCGTGCTCGGCCGTTTCCAAAGGTCCATTATCATACTTTTTTTATAGCACAGTGGCGTTGCTTGTGCAGTGTGGCGGCAGTAAAACGTCTCCCCGCGCTTGCAATCAGTACTGTTATTCATTCGATCTTTGGAGATCGCTGAGCCCGATACTTATATTTAGTTATCGGTGGTACATTTTCAATTTCTTTTGTTTTCTTACTTAATTTTTGATTCGGTGGTTCCACTACTCCGGCCTATAAAAGGCTCTGGGTATTGTTTAACCACTTATAGGATATGTTGTCTGCTTTTTAATTTGGTCTTTTGGCTGTTACTTGTGATACGCAGGCTTCATAACCGCTGCTCCCAACTAAATTCCATTATGTTTATTTCGCTCTTCGGGGCATTTAATTTTATTAGATACTGGGACCATACGCCGTACGACATGGGGAAGCATATAACTCCATGTCCACCGCCGTATGCATGCCATCTTTGGGATGGTTAAAATTGTGTACTATTGATTTTATGAATATTGAGTTCTGCTCAACCCGGGGCTAGAGGGCGTGAGCGGTAGCTAGCATATTTCACTACCGCTCATGAACAGTCTCAATCAAACCGAGACTGCAATGTTTCGTATGTGTCGTGCTCGGCCGTTTCCAAAGGTCCATTATCATACTTTTTTTATAGCACAGTGGCGTTGCTTGTGCAGTGTGGCGACAGTAAAACGTCTCCCCGCGCTTGCAATCAGTACTGTTATTCATTCGATCTTTGGAGATCGCTGAGCCCGATACTTATATTTAGTTATCGGTGGTACATTTTCAATTTCTTTTGTTTTCTTACTTAATTTTTGATTCGGTGGTTCCACTACTCCGGCCTATAAAAGGCTCTGGGTATTGTTTAACCACTTATAGGATATGTTGTCTGCTTTTTAATTTAGTCTTTTGGCTGTTACTTGGGATACGCAGGCTTCATAACCGCTGCTCCCAACTAAATTCCATTATGTTTATTTCGCTCTTCGGGGCATTTAATTTTATTAGATACTAGGCCCATACGCCGTACGACATGGGGAAGCATATAACTCCATGTCCACCGCCGTATGCATGCCATCTTTGGGATGGTTAAAATTGTGTACTATTGATTTTATGAATATTGAGTTCTGCTCAACCCGGGGCTAGAGGGCGTGAGCGGTAGCTAGCATATTTCACTACCGCTCATGAACAGTCTCAATCAAACCGAGACTGCAATATTTCGTATGTGTCGTGCTCGGCCGTTTCCAAAGGTCCATTATCATACTTTTTTTATAGCACAGTGGCGTTGCTTGTGCAGTGTGGCGGCAGTAAAACGTCTCCCCGCGCTTGCAATCAGTACTGTTATTCATTCGAAATTTGGAGATCTCTGAGCCCGATACTTATATTTAGTTATCGGTGGTACATTTTCAATTTCTTTTGTTTTCTTACTTAATTTTTGATTCGGTGGTTCCACTACTCCGGCCTATAAAAGGCTCTGGGTATTGTTTAACCACTTATAGGATATGTTGTCTGCTTTTTAATTTAGTCTTTTGGCTGTTACTTGTGATACGCAGGCTTCATAACCGCTGCTCCCAACTAAATTCCATTATGTTTATTTCGCTCTTCGGGGCATTTAATTTTATTAGATACTGGGACCATACGCCGTACGACATGGGGAAGCATATAACTCCATGTCCACCGCCGTATGCATGCCATCTTTGGGATGGTTAAAATTGTGTACTATTGATTTTATGAATATTGAGTTCTGCTCAACCCGGGGCTAGAGGGCGTGAGCGGTAGCTAGCATATTTCACTACCGCTCATGAACAGTCTCAATCAAACCGAGACTGCAATATTTCGTATGTGTCGTGCTCGGCCGTTTCCAAAGGTCCATTATCATACTTTTTGTGGTGCATCCTGGAAACTGTTTTAAAACCTCAGCGGCCTTTTTTGCCACTGGCCGTTCAAAGGCGGTAGCCCTATTGTGAACACTTTTGTGGTTGTGATGTCATATTTGGCCTTTTATTCGTCTTTAAAGTTGTTCTTTGTTGCTGTGTGTATTTGTGGTTGACTGTCCTCCTTGAATGTTACTTTTCCTGTTTGATTTGTATATCTCCTTTATTAGCTAATTTCTATTGAAAAAAGACAAAAATATCGGACAGGGAAAGCAGCATTCAAGGACGACATTCAACCACAAAACAGAAAAACAAACTCGCAAACAGACAAACGAGAAGGCAAAAGTAATACAAAATGCAAACGACATCACAAACACAAAAGAGTTGATAATAGGGCTACCGCCTTGGAACGGTCAGTGGCAACATAGGCTACTGGGGGCTTAAACCGGTTCTAGGGTGCACCACACCTCACACTTACCCTACTGTCATCCCATTAAAACAGGACAGTGTAAATAAAGAAATCCCCGCCATGATCTAATCTCTAACCAACAAGGCAGCATCAATAGGCAATATAAGTAAAACACAAATATGCTCGTGTAAATATATTACAAAAAAAAATAGCCTAGAAAGCCACAATGAAGGTACTCAATGACTTGGCAGAAGCCAGAGCAACAAGAGAATAAACCATTAAGGGCTTGACAGGACAGATCATAGACAAACATCAAACGCCACCGTCCCAATGGGTTTTAGGTAGGCGTCATCATAGGGTCCACAGCCTGTCCGGTCATCGTACAATTAAAGAGGAAAGCATAGTGGCGAACTGTAAAAGGGTCCATCACCAAGTATGCAGTACGTTGCAAAATGATAGGGTCATAACCTCTTTTGACAAACTTTTTAACAAGTTTAACAAAGATAGTATGAAAGTGATCATGACCAAGAATCTTACGAAGTTTATAAATCACATCACCATAGAAGTCAGGTTGTGATAGTCCTTGTCGCAGAAGAGTCCTTAAATTACTTTTATATTTGGAAAGAAGATCAGGGTTACGATAATAAAATTTAATTCCACGATAACCCGACCCCATCCCTTACCCCGAATTCAAGGTGACAGGGAACGTCTCAGTGGCCGAGGGGTTAACGACGTTGCGTTGTAAACCTTCACGCCTCTCACCGCTGCGGGTTCGAATTCCACTGGGGGCTGGACGGGCTGGACGTGTAAGTGAGGAAGTGTCGATTCTTACGGATGGCGGGAGGTGTACAGTACTGATTCTACACAGGAAAAGTGGGTGGTCTACCTCCACCACAAACTAAAATATATAACCTTACATGTGTTGAAAATGACGTTGAACACCATACACACAAATCAAGGTGACCGGGCTTATCTGAAATACGAGAAATTATCCATGAGAGTTCACCTTCTCACTTTAAACGAACCTGATCGTATTGCGAGGAACACCTAACGGTAATTTTAACCCGAGGAATCTTAACAACAATGATACATTTGCTTTTTGTGTGTAGAATCTATTCCCGAAGTTTCATCTTGACGCCTTTAACGAAACTTCAGTTATGAGTTGAAACCAAATCATCCTACGGGACCGACAAAAGGGCAAAAACATCGGTAATCATTGGACCGAATTTCCTGAAGCTCTAATCGATTACTGATAGTTTTCATGATCTTTCGTCCCGTCTTGTTAGCGGACGAACGTGCCCAAAACAGTATACTCATCTTGTCGATTTAGTTGATGCAAGTTTTAATATGCATTTGCATTTATTTTCAGAATTGAATTATTCTTCTGGCATCAAGGAGAGCCAAACCAAAACGGAGGCGAGGAGGACTGTCTGACGTTTTATCAAGTCTTCAATTTCGAATGGAATGACGAGCACTGTGACAAGCAATATGCATTTATCTGTGAAAAGGAGTGAGTTTAAATAGTTATGAACTAGAACCATTACTGAAGGTTAAGAATACCCCGCTTACATTTTAAAGAAATATAAAAAGATCGGACAGTCAAGGAGGACAGTCAACCACAAAACACAGAAACAAACACGCAAACAGACAAACAAGAAGGCAAAAGCAATAATAAATGCAAACGACATCACAAACACAAAAGGGTTGACAATAGGGCTACCGCCTTGGAACGGTCAGTGGCAAAGTAGGCCACTGGGGGGTTTAAACCGGTTCTAGGGTGCACCAAACCTCACACTTACCCTACTGTCATCCCATTGAAACAGGACAGTGTAAATAAAGAAATCCCCGCCATGATCTAATCTCTAACCAACAAGGCAGCATCAATAGGGAATATAAGTAAAATACTGATAAAGGTGATCCTATGAGAGCAACAAACACAATTAAGAGAATAAAGCAGCAGACTCGGTTTTATTGAGACTGTTCATGAGAAGTAATGAAAGAAGCAACACTTTTCACGCCCCCTAGCACCGGCTTTAGCGGTATTCTACTTAAAAGCCACCTATATTGGGCTCGTTGGTCCCAATGGACCAGTAATAAATAACACTTCTGATCCGTAGCACGGGGAGACACGGGGAAACACAAATATGCTCGTGTAAATATAATACAAAAACAAAATAACCTAGAAAGCCACAATGAAGGTACTCAATGACTTGGCAGAAGCCAGAGCAACAAGAGAATAAACCATTAAGGGCACAACAGGAAAGTCAGACAAACATCAAACGCCACCGTCCCAATGGGCTTTAGGTAGACGTCATCATAGGGTCCACAGCCTGTCCGGTCATCGTACAATTAAAGAGAAAAGCATAGTGGCGAACTGTAAAAGTGTCCACCACCAAGCATGCAGTACGATGTAAAATGATAGGGTCATAACCTCTTTTGATAAACTTTTTAACAAGTTTAACAAAGATAGTATGAAAATGATCATGACCAAGAATCTTTGGAAGTTTATAAATCACATCACCATAGAGGTCAGATTGTGATAGTCCTTGTTGCAGAAGAGTCCTTAAATTACTTGGGAAGAAGTTCAGGGTTACGATAATACAATTTTGCAAAGTTTTTTTCGAATTTTATGGTAACGGTAACCCTGATTAGGTAGCTTTTTAGTTATACAAAGATTACGAATATTAAAGTCCTCAACTCGAGTACAAGCTATTGAAAAACCATTCATGTCACATTGTCGTATTGCAATGTGAAGTTGTTGTATCGCAATGTCGCATTGTCGTATCGCAATGTCGCGTTGTCTTTTCTCAATGTCGAGTTGTCGTATTGCAATGTAGCATTATCATATCGCGATGTCGCATTGTCGGGTGTCGCATTGTTGCCCACGACAATCCGACATTGTATCTTGCCCCAATCGGACACCGTTTGAAACTGCACATGGCTGCAGTATTTTAACCTACTTTGTCCAGCTAGGTTCTGTTCTGTTTCGTGTTGTTGTTGTTTATTTATCAAATGTATGGTCATTTTTACCCGTGTATTTACTTAGAGTCATTTTCAATTCTTCTTTCAAAAAATGAGGGCTGGCGTGGCGCAGTCGGTAGCGCGGCGGATTTGTAACCGGCGGCCCCGGATTCAATCCTCCGTGGTGCCACTGAGTTTCGTCGGTGTGTTCTTGGGCAAGACACTTGCCTCGTCCGTCGGATGGGGACGTAAACCGGGCGGTCCCGTGTATCGGTCTATCCTCCGAGCACGTTAAAGAACCATAGGAATCTATTCGATAATAAGGGTAGGGCACGGTTCCCGGATTCCTATGTATCCTTCCCCTCTCTCTGGGGCGGTTCTAAATAACATATATACTGTGTTGATGAGCCGTTAAACAACATTCAATTCTTTCCACCAATAAATTTGTATTTTAGGGTAGTGCCTCTTGTTAAATTATTTGTCCCTGCATCAGAAGATGTTTTCTAGGTTACGGCACTGAACTTGGTCAAGTTGAAAACCAGTTGCATCAGACTAGACCCATCAGAGTTATAGCCTTTGATTTTTTTAAAAACTGTTTTCCGATAGGCCTTAGACTATTCAATACAGTAGAGTGATACAGGCCCTCTCGTGCATCATGTTCCCGAAAGACTACTTAATACACGCCACCCTGTAAATGACATAATTTTAGACATGGAGGTCATCTTGAGTAACAGTTTTAATCCTAATTATTAACCTCTTTTTGATCGAAAACCGGCCATTAAACCAAAATTAAGAGTCACTGAAATCGACCTAAATTTGATTGCCAAGTACAAAGTACCACCAATTGCACCGTGGACTTTGGAAACACCAACAATTATTTTTGATCTTTGTAATAATAACAAATCCATTACAAATCCTACTATCTTTCAAAACGAATTTAATGAAATTAAATCGAAATACAGTCACTTTCAACATATATACACAGATGGTTCTAAAGATGGAGACAAGGTAGCTGCAGCAGCTGTTGTTAACAAACATAGCATAAAGAGCCGCCTGCCTGACAAGGCCTCTATCTTTTCAGCTGAACTGAATTGCCTTAAATTATATTCAGGAATCTGTTGATGACCATTTTGTAATCTTTTCTGATTAACTTTCATCTCTTCAAGCACTGGGTAATATGAAACATGATAATCCAGTTGTGCTTCAACTTTGAGAAAAGTACAATTCTCTTAAAGTTGATAATGTTATTATTTTCTGCTGGCTTCCAAGCCATGTAGAAATACGTGGTAATGATAGAGCTGATAGTGCTGCTAAGGCAGCATTAGGTTTACATATATCTAAAACCAAATTACCTTATACTGATTTTAAAACTTGTATCAACAAATATATTCCTAACCCTTGGCAAGCCGCTTGTGACTTGTCGGTGAACAATAAACTCCATTCCATTAAACCGTTACTCGGAGAATGGCGTCCTTCTAGTAGACCCATCGTCGAGAGGAAGTTGTCCTAACCAGGGTCAGGATAGGGCATACACGCTGTACTCATTCATATTTATAACGAGGTGAGCAGTTGCCAGAATGTATACCCTGTTTTGCACCGTTAACGGTGAAACATGTGTAGACTTTGATCCTGTGCGACAAAGATACTACACAGTTAATACTTTGAAAGAGTCAAACTTTTTAAATCAATATAATATTTTCCTATATATATTAACTTGTTTACAAGCCCGTTGGCGGGCATTTGCTGATTTACATATATACATAGTTTATATTGTTACCATATCAACCCTTATTTGTAGATAGTTTTATCTTTATACGTTTACATTATTCTTAATTACTACTTCATTTCTTTATGATTCATCGGTTTTTGCGCACAGTATGACCTATTTATGTGTTGACGTGCCGTAAAACATAATTCATTCATTCATTCATTCGACTTGTATTTTATTGTGTTGGATTAGTTTTTTTGTCAAATTGTTTGTCAATGCACTGAAAGATTTCTATTTGCGTCGTATGGTTTGCAATTTTACACCGTATCATTTCACTTCGAACCGTATCGATTCACTTTTTAACGCACGAACAGAGTTTACACTTCGCATCGAATCAATATGTACGTCATCAAATGACTTCATGTTGAATTAAATGGCCTGTCATTGAATGGTTTGTAAATATCCACATGTTGACGGTTATGGCTTCCCATACTAGTATAAATGTCATATTTACTGAAAATGGCGAGAAAGGTAGCAGACGATGATCCCAAAGTCTCATGAGAGAGGGTTTATGCTTTCAAAGTTATACAAATTGTTCACGGACAGACGGACGTAAGAACGGACAATCCTATACAGTAATACTCCCTCTTTTTAAAACGGGTGCATACAATTCTGTAAAATGTAATGAATGAATGAATGGTGTTTTACGGCACGTTGACACAAACAGGTCATATTGTGCACGATAACGGATGTAAAATGGAATAGTCAATCATCAAATTTAAATATTTTAGAGTTTGGATCGACTAAATTCCCTCTTCGTTAAACCGTTATTTTGAAAATAAATACTTTGATTAAAAGATCCATTATCGGGTTAATGTTTACTCAAACTGCATGATTAGATCTTTCAAAATCGTTTTTAGGAAATAAATATAGAAACATTGTCGCACGTTCCTATCAAAGTGGACAAGTGCGCACATTTTGTTTCGTTTTATTGACTAACACCATAGGCTTTTATTTTCAATCGTATTACATATAAAACAGCAATATTGTACTGGTGTAAACGTATTTCTAGGATTCAAAGCAATACTTATATTTATCTGCATCAGTGTTGCGTTAAACTCTCCAGATGCATACATATTATTGCATGTTTTTACTTTTACATTTTTAGAGATCCTATTGAACATCCCGCAGAGATTATTGGATAAACTTACTCGTCCGTGATATGAAGATCGTTGTGCAGTGCATTGTGGGAATATCTGATGAAAATATAATCTATCAATAATATGTATATTTTGTCTTTCGTAATTCCTTGTACCAGTACGACGTGTGGTATTTCTTTAAGTGTAATTCCCATGATATTTCTTGTTAAGTGTACGGCTGATGATACTCCTTGTAAGTGTACGGCCTATGATACTCCTTGTAAGAGTACGGCCTATGATACTCCTTGTAAGATTACGGCCTATGATACTCCTTGTAAGTGTACGACCATTGTTATTCCTTGTAAGTGTACGGCCTATGATACTCCTTGTAAGTGTACGGCCCATGGTATTCCTTTTAAGTGTACTGCCTTTGATAGTCATTGTAAATGTACGGCCTTTGATAGTCATTGTAAGTTTGCGGCTTATGATATTGCTTGTAAGTGTACGGCCCGTGGTATTTCTTGTAAGTGTACGGCCTTTGATAGTCATTGTAAGTGTACGGCCTATGATATTCCTTGTAAGTGTACGGCCGATGATATTCCTTGTAAGTTTACGGCCTATGATATTCCTTGTAAGTTTAAGGCCGACGATACTCCTTGTAGGCCGATGATACTCCTTGCAAATGTACATCATATGCTATATCATTCTTTGTAAGTGTACAACCTATGATATTCATTGTAAGTGTACGGTCTATGATATTCCTTTTAAGTGTATGGCCGATGATATTCCTTGTAAGTGTACAGCCTATGATACTCCTTTAAGTGTACGGTCGATGATATTCCTTGTAAGGGTACGGCCTGTTATATTCCTTGTAAGTGTACAGCCTATGATACTCCTTTAAGTGTACGGTCGATGATATTCCTTGTAAGTGTACGGCCTGTAATTTCCTTGTAAGTATACGGCCGATGATACTCCTTGTAAGTGTACAGCCTATGCTATTCCTTGTAAGTGTACGGCCTGTGATACTCATTGTAAGCGTACGGCCCATGATATTCCTTGTAAGTGTACAACCTATGATATTTTTTGTAAGGGTACGGCCTATGATATTCCTTGTAAGTGTACGGCCGATGATGTTCCTCGTAAGGGTAAGGCCTATGATATTCATTGTAAGGGTACGGCCTTTGATATTCCTTGTTAGTGTACAGCCTATGATATTCCTTTTAGAGTACGGCCTATGATACCCCTTGTAAGTGTACGACCTGGCATTACTTGTACATGTAATTTTACGGCATATAACATTCATTTAAGTATAAAGCTTATGATATTCCTTGTAAGTGACTATTTCTTGTATATGTAATTCCTTTTTAGAGTACGGTCTATGTAAGTGTACGGCCTTTGGTATTCACTTAAGTGTACCGCCTATGACCGAGTGGTTATCTTTACTTGAAATAGCTATCCCCTCACCGCTGTGGGTTCAATCCCTCAGAGGCCTAAGTATCTTTAAGTGAGGATGCTATTCCGCTGGCTTGCGGAACGGCGGTGGTTCTACACAGGTGCCCGTCCGTCATGAAAATTGGCCTGAGGGTCTCTCCACCAATGGAAGCTGTAGCGTCGCCATATAACCTTAGCTATTTGTGCGACTATAAAATCCATTTCAATTCCAACTGCACGGTCTATGGTATTACTTGTTAGAGTACGACCTATGATATTCCTTGTCAGAATGAATAGTGTTTTACGGCACGTCGACACATACATATGTCATATTGTGCGTAAAAACCGATGAAGAATGAAACAAATGAGCAATTAAAAAGTAATGAAAAATATTTATTTTAAAACTATTTACAAATAAGTGATATGGTAAAAATTAACTAGGTATATGTAGATTTACAAATGCCCCGTCAACGGGCGTGTAAACAAATGCAAATATAAACATATTACAATGAAGTAAACAGTGGGATTTGTAGATGTGGGTCTTCATGATGTTTACGTAGTTGACACAAGTGCATACAATTAGTTTTAGATTTAGACGTCATCATAGGGGCCAGAATATGTCCGTTCATCGCACAATCAAAGAGGAAATCATTGTGGCGAACTATAAATGTGTCAACCACTAAATATGAAGTATGTTGCAAAATGATAGGGTCTTTTAATACACTTTTTAACAAGTTCAATAAAGATTGTATGAAAGTGATTATGACCAAGGATCTTACGACGATGTAAATCACATCACAATAGAAGTCAGGCTGTGATAGTCCTTGTCACAAGGTGCGCAATTGCCAGAATGTATAACCTGTTTTGTGCCGGTCAAACATATATTGTTAGATTGTGTGGACTTCGAGCCTATGCGACAAAGACATACCAAGTGAAAAGGATGAATGAGTTATTTGATATAGTTGATTTCAGCGACAAGGACTATCACAACCTGACTTCTATGGTGATGTGATTTATAAACTTCGTAAGATTCTTGGTCAGGATCTCTTTCATACTATCTTTGTTAAACTTGTTAAAAAGAGGTTATGACCCTACCATTTTGCAACGTACAGCATGCTTGGTGGTGGACGCTTTCACAGTTCGCCACTATGCTTTCCTCTTTAATTGTACGATGACCGGAAAGGCTGTGGACCCTATGATAATTACCTAAAGCCCATTGGGACGGTGGCGTTTGATGTTTGTCTATCATCTTTCCTGTTGTGCCCTTAATGGTTTATTCTCTTGTTGCTCTGGCTTCTGCCAAGTCATTGAGTAC
Organism: Cyrtodaria siliqua; assembly: GCA_037043455.1. Lineage (NCBI taxonomy): Eukaryota > Metazoa > Mollusca > Bivalvia > Adapedonta > Hiatellidae > Cyrtodaria > Cyrtodaria siliqua. The sequence continues at coordinate 57,129 of JAWPHD010005817.1, read as the reverse complement.
CTTCATTGTGGCTTTATAGGCTATTGTTATTTTTGTATTATATTTACACGAGCATATTTGTGTCTTACTTATATTGCCTATTGATGCTGCCTTGTTGGTTAGAGATTAGATCATGGTGGGGATTTCTTTATTTACACTGTCCTGCTTTAATTGTATGACAGTAGGGTAAGTGAGGTTTTGTGCACCCTAGAACCGGTTTAAACCCCAAGTGGCCTTTGTTGCCACTGACCGTTCCAAGGCGGTAGCCCTATTGTCAATCTTTTTGTGATGTCGTTTGCATTTTTTATTACTTTTGCCTTCTCGTTTGTCTGTTTGCGTGTTTGTTTTTGTGTTTTGTGGTTGACTGTCGTCCTTGAATGCTGCTTTCCCTGTCCGATATTTTTTATCTTTCTTGTTTTAATACATATTGTAATAAGACGGTAGTTGCGGCTGTCGGGATTTGATTAATCCGTTCTATTATTAAAGAAGGAATGCGATATAATCTCTGGAAGGGTTAAATAAAAAACACCCGGCTTGTTCCGTCATCATTTATCTGCAAGAAATACGTCATTTTCAACGGTTACACGATTCAAGACATATAATCATCAAATATACAACACAATAAGACTTAGACAATGTAAGTGCCAACATGCGTTAATGTTTTCCTGTCTGAAATAAACATTCCTAGGCAGTAGCGCACAGGTCATGCAGGTAAAGTTTCATCGAATCCGTTGAAAATGACTTGTGAAGCGATTACTTAGAATTAGACGGTATTGTGTACACATCATTATTTAAAATGGCTTAGTAATATAATAAAGCATAGCATGTTCATCAAATAATATAACAAAATCCGGCGTACTCTAATTTACAATATACAACAATAACAAAGTTGTGGGTGGGGAACCTCCATACACATGTAAATAAATCTAGTACTTTGTACTAAACTTACCCCATCCCAATTGGAAACAGATCCGCCTGGATTTAACAATAACATAACAGTAAATAAATTAGTTTCCATTAACACACACTAGTAAATAAATAAGAGATATACTCTAAATATACATTACCTTGAAAGAAGAACACTTAAAAAAAAAATTGAAGTATTTTTCTCTAATACTAAAACGTTCACACCAGTTAAGCACTGTTTATGAACCACTTATAAAACACCTCAATGTCACATGTTAAGCACTTATTTCATTTAAAGACGTTAAAGTCACAAGTTGCACCTTAATGCACTGCACTGTTTATTCACTTAAAGACGTTTAAGTCACAAGTTGCACCTTAATGCACTGTTAAATTAATTCACTTATATGCACTGTTAATTCACTGAAAGACGTTAAAATCACAAGTTGTACACTTTAAATCAAATTTTGCTCTATCATTATTAGTAACACAAAAAAATGTTCATTAGTTATCGCGATCAAAATCCAGGCGAAGTGGCATCTTCATTTGATCTAGACCCTGAACAAAGACATCCCTTGACACGGGCTTTCGCGCAGCCTCCGATATCTCTAGAATTTGCAAATAAAGTACTGAAACGTCTTTGTCAGCCATCTGGGAAGTTTCCTAAGCATTTGGAACGTGTAAAACCGGCTTTTCAGAGAGTTCCTCCCATCCTGGTGGCTTCGAACTTTGACAGTTCCCGGTAAGACCAGAAAGTTATACTTATCCAGCAAGTACTAGCGTTCAATCCCGGCTGGATATGCGCCCTGCGCTATAAACTCGAGCGACATGGTCGCAACTTCCCATGACATCAGCTGTTGCTCGGGGCTCATCAGTTTCCAATCGTTGGGAGGCCAGTTCATCTCATTTTTGCTGATGTCGTATGCTAAAATGCCACTCATGCTCCGTTCTCTTCTGGCTGGTGGACAATGTGGCATTGCTCCTTTCCTGAAAAAGGCGGTTGCCCGCTCCGAGATGTTGTTACCCTCTGTCCCCATTGTCTTCTCGCTCGATCCTTCCTTGGCTCCCTGTAACGCGGATTCCTCTGCCGCTTGCTTCTTTGTCTCCTCTCTGTTATCTTCATGATGTTTCTTACTCCCGTTCTCTTGCGCCTCCACTTCGTCCTTCCGCTTATTCTGCCTCTGCCCGTCGACCTCTTTTTTTTCCATTTCCTTGCTTGTGCCTCCGTTCTTTCCTTTCCACCTCCTTCTGCTCTCTCTGTCTCTGCTCTTATTCCTCTATCTCTCTCGCTTTGGCTTCCTCCTGCCTCTTCTGCTTCTGCACCTCCTTCTCTTTCGCCTTTGCTTCCTCTTCTTCCGCTTCTGCGCTTCCTCCTGTCTCTTCTGCTTCTGCACCTCCCGCTTTCGCCTTTGATTCCTCCTCTTCCGCTTCTGCGTTCTCTCCTCTTTCTCTCTTGCCTCTGCTTCCTCCTGTGTCTACTGTTTCTGCATCACCTACTCTTTCGCCTTTGCTTCATCCTCTCCTTCAACTTCTGCGCTCTCTCATGTTTATCTCTTGCCTCTGCTTCCTTCTTTTTCTTCCTTGCATTGGCTTCCTCTTGCCTACTTTCCTTCTGCCTTTGCCTTCTTTTCCTTCTCTCTGGTGTCTACTTTCTCTTGCCTCTTTCGCTTCCGCAACTCCTCCTCTTTCACCTTTGCCTCCTCCGTTTCCTTCCGCTTCTGCGCTCTCTCCTCCTATCTAGCGTCTCTTCCTTCTGCCTCTCGCCTTTGCCTCCTCCTTCTCCTTCCGCTTTAACGCCATTTCCTCCTCTTTCGTCGCTGCTTCATCCTGTCTCGATTCTACGACCTCCTTCTGCTTCTATGCTCTCTCCTCCCGCTTTCTCGCCTGTGTTTCCTCCTCTTTTCAATTTTTGGCTAGTTTTAACTCACTTATAGTTATATCAAGGTCAATCCCTAAAACTGACGACTCACTCAGAACTCTTTTCCTGGATTGGGCTGTTTCTTCCCAAGCGGTCGTCCAACCAACCCTCCAACGACAACGTTACACTCTCGGGATTTGGTTAGGACTTAACCAGTCCACCATCACTTTTATGGCTTCGACATACGCTGAAGCGTCCCATCGGGTGACGTTTACAATCCGATTGTAATCTTCTGGGAAGCGGGCCATGTAAAATGCAGCGCCATTGGTGAAAAACATTCCTGGCATGGTGTTAAAGGCAACCACATAAGCCGCCTTACAATGCACTGTCAAGTCCGAAACCCTAGTAAACGTCCTTTCTATCCCTAAGCACCATGGGCATACTTCCCGCATTCCTGGGTACCTCTTAGAAACCAGTTGTTTGTTAAGTTGTGGTGTTCTTGAACGTCTCCTGGCACAACCAGCAGCCCTCCACCCTGTAAGTATATAAAGGGCTTATTTAATGAAAATGAAAGATAAGGTCCTCCATATTAATATTTGTTTTAAAACGTATTATTCTTAGTCCCTACAATTTGAAAAGACACCGACACCATCAACACTCAATATGCAATAGTAAATCCGTTGCGATATAGCATCTCGTTACACATGCAACAGGAGTCCGATATCCCAATTCCGGTGCATCCACATAATGGATTAAATAAACGCGCCTTATTTTAACATCGATTCCAGGCTACAGGTTGATCAGACCTTTACTGGTAATCTTCCGTCACGGCACCGCTACCTTCGTGTACAACTGCGTCCAGTTGTCAAGGCTATATAAAACAATCGCGCTCCAACAAAATCCACATGCCGCAATCCATTGTAAAAAGAGTATGATAATGGACCTTTGGAAACGGCCGAGCACGACACATACGAAATATTGCAGTCTCGGTTTGATTAAGACTGTTCATGAGCGGTAGTGAAATTATGCAAGCTACCGCTCACGCCCTCTAGCCCCGGGTTGAGCAGAACTCATTATTCATAAAATCAATATGTACAAAATTTTAACCATCCCGAAGATGGCATGCATATAGCGGTTGACATGGAGTTTACTACATCCCCATGTCGTACGGCGTATGGTCGTCGTACTCTGTCCAATGTGAACAGATTATGTAGTGACCATTTGAAAAGAAATATGAAAACATCGGACAGGGAAAGTAGCATTCAAGGAGGACAGTCAACCACAAAAGACAGAAATAAACACGCAAACAGACAAACAAGAAGGCAAAGCAATAATAAATGCAAACGACATCACAAACACAAAAGGGTTGATAATAGGGCTACCGCCTTGGAACGGTCAGTGGCAAAGTAGGCCACTGGGGGTTTAAACCGGTTCTAGGATGCTTCAAACCTCACACTTACCCCACTCTCATCCCATTAAAACAGGACAGTGTAAATAAAGAAATCCATCCAAATAAAACGCTCAACAGTGTCATGTTTAAACTCCAATCAAAACAGACGAATCAGTGCAGTGTTTCTCATGAGTCTGCTACTTTTCTCTCTTGTTTATGTTGCTTCCAATGGATCACCTTTACAGTATTTATTTAATTAAGAAATGATGTCACGTACATCTGTGTCCTCGATTCAGTAGACTGCTAGTAGCAGTGCTACACAGCGTTTAAATATAAAGTGAAACGGGACATGCGCATTGAAGCAATCTACTCCATTCCAATCGCGAACGTTCGGCCAATCCAGTCATACTTCGGGATGCTGCCTCGAGAGTATCACGACGCCTCGGTATGTTCAAAACCTTTACATTTTTGTTGTCGGGTAATAATAGTCGATTGTCGATATAGTCGAGCTCGCTACCGACTGAGCTAACCGGGTCAGATGTATTACATAAGAGATACAACCTATAAAAGCTTATGCGCTAATGGATGTCATTTGATCAGAAGAAAATGAAAATTACAAAAAATAAATAAAACGTTGTTCTTTTCAAACTCACGAATGTATTACTAGAGGCTTATCTGGGTCTATGCTAATGTTTTCATGTATACTTTCACTGAATAAAAATCAGACAGTTATTTGGTATGTTCAATATCTGCTCAGTTACGGACCGTGTCCCTTTAAAATAGTCATATATTGCAATTAAAGGCATTACAATAGACATCTAATTGGATTTTGTGTTTGCATGTGTTAACTATTGCTTTGTGTCTTTATAAATGTGTAATAAATATTCAAAATGTCTTAATCATAATAAGTATTGAATAACGCCTAACAATGGACTTCTAAAAAGCGGAAACATTCACATTTTCCTTATCTTGCACCCTTGGACTGTTTGTGTCTTTCGTGCAATGTATCAGAAAATTAAAATAATAGTGATATTGCAATTATTCTGAGAAAGACTTACACTTCCTGTTCGATGCGTGTACATCATCTTTTTAGTCTTCCTGAACTTATATATGCAAGCCTAAACGTTGCATAATACATACTTTAATTAGGGCTTTCCACTTTTTCAGTAAGACCTCTTGTTTTCGTTCTGTTTATTAGGGCATTCCACTTTTCAGTCTTTGTCAACCCTTTTGTGTTTGTGATGTCGTTTGCATTTTTTATTACTTTTGTCTTTTCGTTCGTCTGTTTGCGTGTTTGTTTTTGTGTTTTGTGGTTGACTGTCGTCCCTGAATGTTGCTTTCCCTGTCCGATATTTTTATCCTTTTTTGTCTTTGTCTTTGTCATGTTACACAGTGTTAGAGCTTAGGCATGAATAGTGCACTGAGCATTTTGGAGTCATTCCATCATCTAAAATGGACGCCGCCGGTGTTTGTATGAAAATATTATTATCACTGTTTCTCATGACTTACTGCAATATTTCGTACGTGTCGTGCTCGTCCGTTTCCAAAGGTCCATTATCATACTCTTTTTTTTATGATCGGATTTGAATAAAACGTTCACAGATTTTAAAGTGCAGGGTCTAGTTGTGCCAGAACATAAAATGGCGTCATCACATCATCAAAAAGATGGCCGACAGTGACGTCATAAGTTAATGAAATTTATATATTTTCCATTTTGTTCCAAGAGTGCTGGCCGTTCAGAACGTCATGACGCAATCCAAAATTGCCGCCAGTGACGTCATTAAAGAAATATGTTAAACGCTATATCTCCTTCATTTATTATCGGATTTTGATAAAACTTTCACAGATTTTAGAGAACAAAGTCTAGTTGTGCAAAAACGTCAATCAAAGATGGCCGCAAGTGACGTCATAATGGAAATCTTCTTATGGCTATATCTTCTATATTTATGATCAGATTTGAACACATTTTTCATAGATTTTAGAGTTCAGGTTCTGGTTGTGCAAGAACCTCATACTGTATCCCGACGTCATGGTGCCACGACGTCAGTGACGTCAGAATATTCAGAAATTCGGGGTTTTCACTGCATGGTCGAAGTTATTTTCTTGATAAATCAATCACCTAAGACAACTCCGGTAGTTGTGACGTCATGATGTCATTAAGGCAGGAAAGCCCGTTTGATCAGGTTCTGGTCAAAATCTAGTTAGGGCTTTCCACCTTCCAGTGGAAAGACCTATTGTTTTCGTTCGGCAACATTTTGACTTTATTCTTCTCACCGCCACTTTTCATAGTAAGACTTGTCGCACAGCCCCTAAATTTTACACAGTGATAGGCTCATTCAGGAATAGTGCCGCGAAGCTTTTTGGGGTCATGACGTCATCCAAGATGGCCGCCAGTGACGTCATGATGAAAATCTTGTTATTGCTAGATCTCAGACATTTATTGTCGGATTTAAATGAAACCGTCAAAGATTTAAAGGACATGTTCTAGTTGTGCCAAAAGGTCATGCGGGGACATGACGTTATAACATGATGGCGTCAGAGAAACCAGACGCTTAAAAACTGGAAAAAATTGTCAAAAAGATGATATATAGGGTCCTATAGAAACCACAGCGTCCGATCGCAATGGCATCGTAGGTCCGCAATGTACTGCAAACAGGAACTTGAAACTACAATGAAAGAGACAAAAAACAACAGAAAGGGTGGTGAAGACAGGGTTACCGACTTGGAACGGTCAGTAGGCAATAATGCCTACTGGTTAGCTTGAATCGATTTTATATGCGCACAATCCTTGCTATTATCCTTTCTTCAGCGCCCAAATAGACAATACAGTGTAAACAAAACTACATCCCATCAAAAGGAAATCTCTAACAATAAAGTCCACATCCAGAGAAACTAACAAAAGATATACATACAAAATAATAAACATCTCAGGATGTATCCAGAATCGTACTGAACAACCATAGTAGTTGCAGCTAAAGAGAAAACTAATCTAGGGTACGACCAGAAAACCCGAGGGACGAAAGCTCATGCACCCACCTCCCTAAGTTAGGGTTTCAGTAGGTACAATCATAGAGTCCCAAGAGGTAGTCCAGTCATCGCACAAGTGAAAAGTGAAGCGTAATGACTGACTAGAGGGGTCAATCACTAAACATGCAGTGCGCTGTCAATACTGGTAAAGGTGGTAAAACCAAAGGGTTATATCCTTTTCTGACGAACTTCCTCAAAGCAGTTTTGTAGACCTTCGGCACTTTCCGAAAATATTACAATATCATCAGCATATGACAGAATAAACAATTTAATCATATCAACCTCAATGCCTTCATACCCGTTTAGTATAAACTCATCTTCAATGTCATTCAAAAACATAGAAAACAAAAAGCGAGATAAACATTTTCCTTGTCTCACACCCAGTAAACACGTAAACTCATCGCTCAATTGGTTTAAATATGTAACCCTTGATTTAGTAGAGTTGTACATAGATTGAATAATGTTTAAAATCTTCCCTCTAATGCCAAGTTTAATAAGTTTCATCCAATTGTGTTCGGTCGATTATGCAACAAGTGACACGCGACTATCATAGCTGAATATGCATTCTTAAGTGAAAGATATAATAAAATCAGACGTAGTGTTAAGAAAAGACTATGGAAATACCTAAGGTCAGACCTAATTGACGTTGGGAAATATATACGATTTCCTAGGCATTATGATCAGGACTTGGTCCATCCCGGGTCACGACAGAGAGGGATGCGGGCCTTGCAAGGCATCATATACAGAAGCTTTGAAAATCATCTGTACGTTTAAATCGTACGTTTAAATCGGCCCTTTTCAGGCCCTATTGAGCTGCATAACAAATTCGAACAGCTCATGGACATTTCAGAGCCGGCAGCTGCACTGCCACTTCCATCCTCGCATGAAAAGTTAGTTGAGGTGCCACTTCAGCCGACTTCTTCCAGGGAGGAGGATTCATCAGTGGATATGTCGCTGCTTGAGTCTCCTAAGACCTCTCCTAAATCTAAGGCCAAAAATAAAAATAAAATTAAAAGTCGCCTTAACGCTCAATAATGGGTAAAACTAATAAGATCATTCAATGGAATTGTCGAGGTTTGAAACCAAATTATGACGAAATCAGCTTAATTTTAAATGAACACAACCCTATTGCCTTTTGTCTTCAAGAAACATTCTTGAAGACAAGTGATAAGGTTTCTTTTAAACAATACTCACTATACAATCATATTTGTGATACCGGGGACAAGGCGACTGGTGGAGTTTCGATAATCATTAATCGAAACATTCCTCACAGACCTGTTGCGTTGAAAACAAATTTGCAAGCTATTGCGGTCAGTGTTACTATGCACAGAGTCATAACAATATGTTCCTTATATTTACCACCTAGTTCTTCACTAGACCCTAAAGATCTAAATCACCTAGTTGCACAATTGCCATCACCTTTTATACTCTTGGGCGATTTCAATGCACACAACTACATCTGGGGTTGTAAAGATATAAACGATAAAGGCAAGAAAATTGAGGATTTCTTAGCCAAAAACAATTTGTGTCTTTTTAATAATAAATCACATACTTACTTACATCCTGCTACAGGCTCTCATTCTTCCATTGATTTAACAATATGCGATCCAACGCTTTTGATGGATTTTTCGTGGAGTGTTGGAGACGACCTCTGTGCAAGTGACCACTTCCCCATATTTCTTGAAAATATCGGCCCTCCACTTCTCGAAAAAACGCAACGATGGAAACTTCGCAAGGCTGATTGGACTACGTTTCAATCTCTTTGCGAGGAACAATTAAAGCCTTCCGTTTTCGAGGATGTCGAAGACGCAACTTCTCTTTTTACCAAAACTCTTCACGATATAGCTGATCAAACCATTCCAAAAACCTCTGCAAATCCTAAACGCCCACATAAACCATGGTACGACGATGACTGCAAAAAGGCAGTCAGCGATCGTAAAGCTGCATTAAATAATTTTAACTTGCGGCCAACTCAAACAAATTTAGGTAACTTTAGAGTTTTTCGTGCGAAAGCCCGTCGTACTATTAAGGATAGCAAGAGGAAATCCTGGAGAACTTACGTCTCTAGGCTGAATTCTCGCTCATCTCTTAAGAAGACGTGGGACATGGTCCGGAAAATAAGTGGTAAAGGTAATTCTAGTACTGTAAATCATCTTAAAACAGATAATGGAGATATAACATCTGTCAAAGATATTACAAACACTTTGGCAGAAACTTTTTCCAAAAATTCTTCTTCTGAAAATTGTCAACCAAATTTTCTGAAAAATAAGAAACAAAAAGAACAGAAGAAGCTGAACTTCAAGTCGAAAAACTTGGAAAAATACAATAAACTATTCTCTCTCAAAGAACTTCGAGAGTCCCTTAAAAAGGCTCATGATACATCAGCTGGTCCTGATGATATCCATTATCAATTACTAAAACATTTACCTGAATCCTGTCTCTCCACCCTTCTTGATATATTTAATAAGGTTTGGGTGACGGGAATCTTCCCCGATTCCTGGCGGGAAGCAATCGTTATTCCAGTCCCCAAACCTGGAAAGGATCATACGGACCCAATAAATTATCGCCCAATCGCTTTAACGAGTTGTATATGTAAAACCATGGAACGAATGATTAATGAGAGACTCGTTTGGTACCTGGAGTCCAACAAACTGATAACAAAGTATCAAAGTGGATTCCGGCGCCAACGAGGCACAACAGACAATCTCATACGATTTGAATCGTTTATTAGGGAAGCTTTCATAAAAAAAGAACATTTAGTCGCTGTATTTTTTGACTTGGAGAAAGCTTATGATACTGCATGGAAGTACGGTATTATGAATGATCTACATGACATTGGTCTTAGAGGCCGATTACCCATTTTTATAGAGAAATTCTTAGATGATAGACAGTTTCGTGTCCGAATGGGTTCAACCCTCTCTGATATTCATGAACAGGAGATGGGTGTTCCACAGGGCAGCATACTATCTGTCACACTTTTTAATATAAAGATTAACAGCATAGTAAAATGCATCAATCCAGGTGTGGATTGTTCGCTATATGTTGACGACTTTGTTATATGTTATCGTGCAAAAAACATGAATACTATCGAGAGACAATTACAACAATGTCTCAATAAACTTCAGACCTGGTCTGATGAAAATGGTTTTAAATTTTCTAAATCTAAAACTAATTGTATGCACTTTTGTCAACTTCGTAAACATCATGAAGACCCTCATCTAACACTGGACGGGTCACCAATACCAGTAGTGGATGAGACAAAATTCCTTGGTCTTATTTTCGACCGTAAATTAACGTTTATACCACACCTTAAATACTTGAAGGCCAAATGCCTTAAAGCTCTTAACTTACTTAAAGTTGTTGCAAACACTAATTGGGGAGCAGATCGAAAAGTCCTCTTGCGACTTTACAGATCTCTTATCAGATCCAAGCTGGACCACGGCTCAGTAGTATATGGATCGACTCGCAAGTCGTACTTGCAGATGCTCGACCCTATACATAATCAAGGATTACGACTCGCCTTAGGTGCCTTTCGTACATCACCAGCCGAAAGTCTATATGTTGAAGCCAATGAACCATCACTGTCTCATAGACGAGACAAATTAGCTCTTCAATACGCCATTAAATTAAAGTCTAACCCTTCAAACCCAACTTTCGATAACGTTTTTCATCCTAGTTGTGAACCTCTTTTTGATCGAAAACCGAAGGCCATTCGACCATTTGGTCTTCGTATTAAACCAAAATTAAGAGACACTGAAATCGACCTAAATTTGATTGCCAAGTACAAAGTACCACAAATTCCACCGTGGACTTTGGAAACTCCAACAATTATTTTTGATCTTTGTAATAATAACAAATCCAGTACAGACCCTACTGTCTTTCAAAGCAAATTTAATGAAATTATATCGAAATACAGTGACTTTCAACATATCTACACAAATGGCTCTAAAGATGGAGATAAGGTAGCTGCAGCAGCTGTTCACAAACACAGCATAAAGAGCCGCCTGCCTGACAAGGCCTCTATCTTTTCAGCTGAACTTAAGGCAATTGAACTTGCCTTAAATTATATTCAGGAATCTGATGATGACCATTTCGTAATCTTTTCTGATTCCCTTTCATCTCTTCAAGCACTGGGTAATATGAAACATGATAACCCAGTTGTGCTTCAACTTTTAGAAAAATACAATTCTCTTATAATTGATAATGTTATTATTTTCTGCTGGCTTCCAAGCCATGTAGGAATACGTGGTAATGATAGAGCTGATAGTGCTGCTAAGGCAGCATTAGATTTACCTATATCTAATACCAAATTACCTTATACTGATTTTAAAAGTTGTATTAACACATATATTCGTAACTCTTGGCAAACCGCTTGGGATTTGTCCTTTAACAATAAACTCCATTCAATTAAACCGTTACTCGGAGAATGGCGTTCTTCTACTAGACCCATTCGTCGAGAGGAAGTTATACTAGCCCGGTGCAGGATAGGGCATACACGTTATACTCATTCATATTTATTACAAGGTGAGCAATTACCAGAATGTATACCCTGCTTTGCACCGTTAACGGTCAAACACATATTATTGGAATGTGTAGACTTTGATCCTATGCGTCAAAGGTACTACAATGTAAATACTATGAAAGAGTTATATGATACTGTAGATTTTAGTCTTGTTTTAGATTTCCTCAAAGAGATCAGACTATATAAATCATTGTAATGTGTTCTTATATATTTATACTTGTTTATATACCCGTTGACGGGCATTTGTTGATTTACATACATACTTTATATTACACCTTATCATCCCTTATTTTTTAATAATTTTATCTTTATATATTTACATTAATTTTTAATTAATTCTTCATTTCCATCATTTTTTTGCGCACAATATGGCCTATTTATGTGTCGACGTGCCGTAAAACACCATTCATTCATTCAGGGCCAGCCCCAAACGGTCCTTTTCAGGACCAACAATATACTTTCAAAATTGTCAATACAATAAGATGTGCTGGAATTATGACCCTCTTTTCTTTCAGACTTCAATCCGTGCTGGAACTGGAAAAACGCGGAAACCTGTATAACGTCGCCAAAAACGTGAAGAAACGTGGAGATACACAAAGTCATTGTCCCAGAACGCCGGCTAAATCTTGTTAGTCGTGATGAATTATCGTATCAACTGCGATTCTGAAAATGTTCCACCCTGCCTTTGGCGCACAGAATGTGCCATTGAGGACCGTGGGTGATGGCAACTGTCTGTACAGAGCGGTGTCTCAAGCCATGACAGGTAGTCAGAATTATCACAAGTATTAAGACTCATGAAAGCCATTGAGATCATAATCAAAGATTCGTACGACGAAACCGGTAATTACCGCATTACAGTGCAGTTCTTAACCCATATTCAGAAAAGGCACATATTTACGCCATAAGTGCAGCCATATCTCAGCCTATACGGTTTTATTATCCCCCACATATTATCTGACGAACTTCCTGATTAAATGTGTAAAGCGGTCAGGAAACCCGTCAGAACCCTTTAACTTTCGAAGTTTATAGACCACATCTCCATAAAATGAGGGTTGTGTGTTTACTTCCTCCGAGACCTAGGTTTTCCTTTCGTAATTTATAATCTGGAATTCAGGAATTTCATAATAAATTTGTTTTAGTTCCTGCAGATAAAGCAGCTAATAATGTAATTATTGTTTGACGCCTACATTACGTCAATGTTTTATCTCTGGAACTCGGCAGCACCAATTCGTATACTCCAGTTAATTCTACCGAGGATGATATTGTTTCCGCACATATCACTCGGTGCACTACTCTCAAGGCTGATGTAAACGATAAGCAAAATAAACTGCCTACTATGTACTGGATTCCTAAATTACATAAAAATCCATATAAGGCTCGCTTTATTTCGGATTCTAGTGCCTGCACCACAACAAACATCTCCAAACTTTTAACTTCTTGTCTTACTGCCGTTAAAGATCACGTTAAACTGTATTGTGATAAAACTTATGAAAACTCTGGGATTAATTTATTTTGGTCTATAAAAAATTCAGGAGATGTTCTTGATAAAATGTTCAAGAAAGGTCAAGTTTCATCAATAAGCACTTATGACTTCTCTACACTATATACAACCTTACCACATCACCTTATTAAAGACAAGCTAATTTCTCTTATTCAAAAAACATTTGCTAGAGAAAATACTACATTTTTGGCATGTAATAATATAAAAGCGTTTTTTACTAACGGCAGATTTGACAATTATACTATGTGGACTTGCTATGAAGTTTGTGAAGCACTCATCTTCCTATTAGATAATATTTTCGTCAGGTATGGAACCACCGTTTATAGACAAATTGTTGGTATCCCTATGGGTACGAAATGTGCACCACTTGTCGCAGATTTGTTCTTATTTTGCTATGAAAGGGATTTCATGTTGAGTCTTTCACCAGATACCCAGGCAGATGTTATTGAAGCCTTTAATGATACCTCTCGGTATCTGGATGACATATTGAACATTGACAACCCTTTCTTTCCAACTATGGTTAATTATATTTATCCTAAAGAACTTCAGCTTAACAAAGCTAATATATCTGATAATAACGCTTCTTTTCTTGATTTAGATCTCTCGATTGAAAATGGTAAAATAATTAGCAAAATCTATGACAAGAGAGATGATTTTAATTTTGACATTGTTAATTATCCTCACTTGGATGGGGATGTTTCCCGAGCAACTTCTTATGGGGTATATGTGTCTCAACTTATTCGTTTTTCTAGAGCTTGTACTCGAGTTGAGGACTTCAATATTCGTAATCTTTGTATAACTAAAAAGTTACTCAATCAGGGTTACCGTTATCATAAACTTCTTAAAACCTTTGCAAAATTTTATTATCGTAACCCTGATCTTCTTTCCAAATATAAAAGTAATTTAAGGACTCTTCTGCGACAAGGACTATCACAACCTGACTTCCATGGTGATGTGATTTATAAACTTCGTAAGATTCTAGGTCATGATCACTTTCATACTATCTTTATTAAACTTGTTAACAAGTTTATCAAAAGAGGTTATGACCTTATCATTTTGCAACGTACTGCATGCTTGGTGGTGGACCCTTTTACAGTTCGCCACTATGCTTTCCTCTTTAATTGTACGATGACCAGACAGGCTGTGGACCCTATGATGACGCCTACCTAAAGCCCATTGGGACGGTGGCGTTTGATGTTTGTCCATGATCTTTCTTGTCGTGCCCTTAATGGTTTATTCTCTTACTGCTCTGGCTTCTGCAAAGTCATTGAGTACCTTCATTGTGGCTCTCTAGGCTATTGTTTTTTTTGTATTATATTTACACGAGCATATTTGTGTTTTACTTATATTGCCTATTGATGCTGCCTTGTTGGTTAGAGATTAGATGATGGCGGGGATTTCTTTATTTACACTGTCCTGTTTTAATGGGATGACAGTAGGGTAAGTGTGAGGTTTGGTGCACCCTAGAACCGGTTTAAACCCCATGTGGCCTACTTTGCCACTGACCGTTCCAAGGCGGTAGCCCTATTGTCAACCCTTTTTGTGTTTGTGATGTCGTTTGCATTTATTATTGCTTTTGCCTTCGTGTTTGTCTGTTTGCGTGTCTGTTAGTGTGTTTTGTGGTTTACTGTCCTCCTTAAATGCTACTTTCCCTGTCCGATCTTTTTATATTTCTTGTGATATGCCTAGTCGCAGAAGTGTTTTTAATATAATACAATTATTGCATGACCATTTTGAAAATTGCGCACTAAAATGAAATCGTGTTTTTGGCTGTTTATCTTCTTAAATAAATGGTTACAACTTTGAAGTATGACAAATTCGTTATTTGGATTCTTGACAGACTGAATGGTGTTTTATGGCACGTCGACACATAAATAGGTCATATTGTGCGCAAAAAACGGTACTTGTTGTTTCTTTGCTTGAAGTTCAGCATTTAAATGGTACTTGTTGTTCCATTGCTTGATGTTCAGCATATAAATGGTACTTGTTGTTTCATTGCTTGAATCGTGAAAGAATTAAGTAGATTAAAAATAATAACGTTTTATTTAAAGATCGTATAAAGATAAAACTATCTACAAATAAGGGATGATATGGTAGCAATATAAACTATGTATATATATATAATCAAATCGAATGAGATTGTCTGTTGTGCCTCGTTGGCGCCGGAATCCACTTTGATAGTTTGTTATCAGTTTGTTGGACTCCAGGTACCTAACGAGTCTCTCATTAATCATTAGTTCCATGGTTTTACATATACAACTCGTTTAAGCGATTGGGCGATAATTTATAGGGCCGTATGATCCTTTCCATGTTTGGGCACTGGAATAACGATTGCTTCCCGCCAAGAATCGGGGAAGTTCCCGTCACCCAAACCGTATTAAATATATCAAGAAGGGTAGAGAGACCGGATTCAGGTAAATGTTTTAATAATTGATAATGGATATCATCAGCACCAGCTGATGTATCATGAGCCTTTTTAACGGACTCGCGAAGTTCTTTGATTTATTGTATTTCTCAAAAGTTTTTCGTCTTAAAATTCAGCTTCTTCTGTTCTTTTAGTTTCTTATTTTTCAGAAAATTTGGTTGACAATTTTCAGAAGAAGAATTTTTTGAAAAAGTTTCTGCCAAAGTATTTGTAATATCTTTGACAGATGTTATATCTCCATTATCTATTTTAAGATGATTTACAGAACTAGAATTACCTTTACCACTTATTTTCCGGACCATGTCCCATGTCTTCTTAAGAGATAAGCGAGAATTCAGCCTACAGACGTAAGATCTCCAGGATTTTCCACTTGTGTGGAAAAATGAGAAGTAATAAAATTAAGCCAAAGTTTAAAATAGGGGATAATGTTAGAATCAGCAAATATAAAAGAACGTTGGAGAAAGGCTATCCTCCAAATTGGACTGAAGAAATATTTGTTGTTGATGAAATTCGAAACACAAATCCTGTGACATAGAAAATAAAATATTTAAACAACCAAAACATTGATGGAAGCTTTAATGAAAATTAATGATAAAGGCAAATCAAGAAATATTCAGGATTGACAAATAATACGACGTGATTACAAAAAGAAACAAGTATTGACTACATGGAAGGGTGATGTCGATTGCATTTATTATTGCTTTTGCCTTCTTGTTTGTCTGTTTGCGTGTTTGTTTCTGTGAATATTTGTTGTTGATGAAATTCGAAACACAAATCCTGTGACATAGAAAATAAAATATTTAAACAACCAAAACATTGATGGAAGCTTTAATGAAAATTAATGATAAAGGCAAATCAAGAAATATTCAGGATTGACAAATAATACGACGTGATTACAAAAAGAAACAAGTATTGACTACATGGAAGGGTGATGTCGATTGCATTTATTATTGCTTTTGCCTTCTTGTTTGTCTGTTTGCGTGTTTGTTTCTGTGTTTTGTGGTTTACTGTCCTCCTTGAATGCTACTTTCCCTGTCCGATCTTTTTATATTTCTTTACATATTTCGTATGTGTCGTGCTCGGCCGTTTCCAAAGGTCCATTATCATACTTTCTTTTACAATGAGGATTTCAATAGTTGGGTTCCATTTAAGGATATTGAAAATATTAAATAAGGGTTTAACAATAATTATATATAGTTTTATTATATAATGGAACAAGAAAAGTAAAAAAAGGTTTGCAGAAAACTTAACAATTTAAAAGATATATAAAGAAGAGAATTGATAAAAGGTAAGTAACTCCAAGTAGAATATGAAGTAGTCCGTGATGATTTTATGGACACTAAAAAAAACAAAATTAATAATCGAAGACGATTGCTGGTTGTAATGGATAATTATGAACGTGAGCTGGATAGCAACAGAGAAGAGCTTCTTGAACTGAAATACAAAATAGCAAAGTGTAGGAAAATAAAATACTCCATGGTAAACAGGAGGTCAATGACCTTGAAGAAAGATAAAAATATCGGACAGGGAAAGCAGCATTAAAGGACGACAGTCAACCACAAAACACAAAAACAAACACGCAAACAGACAAACGAAAAGACAAAAGTAATAAAAAAATGCAAACGACATCACAAACACAAAAGGGTTGACGATAGGGCTACCGCCTTGGAACGGTCAGTGGCAAAGTAGGCCACTGGGGGTTTAAACCGGTTCTAGGGTGCACCAAACCTCACACTTACCCTACTGTCATCCCATTAGAACAGGACAGTGTAAATAAAGAAATCCCCGCCATGATCTAATCTCTAACCAACAAGGCAGCATCAACAGGCAATATAAGTAAAACACAAATATGCTCGTGTAAATATAATACAAAAAAACAATAGCCTAGAAAGCCACAATGAAGGTACTCAATGACTTTGCAGAAGCCAGAGCAGTAAGAGAATAAACCATTAAGGGCACGACAAGAAAGATAATGGACAAACATCAAACGCCACCGTCCCAATGGGCTTTAGGTAGGCGTCATCACAGCCTGTTCGGTCATCGTACAATTAAAGAGGAAAGCATAGTGGCGAACTGTAAAAGGGTCCACCACCAAGCATGCAGTACGTTGCAAAATGATAGGGTCATAACCTCTTTTGATAAACTTTTTAACAAGTTTAACAAAGATAGTATGGAAGTGATCATGACCAAGAAACACAAATATGCTCGTGTAAATAAAATACAAAACAAGAGCTGTCGGAGAACAGCGCAGCTCGACTATTCGATTTTTCAGAGAATAATAAATTATATAGCTAGTATATACCATATGATAACAAGGCTAAAACAATGTGGGGTGGGGTTGGGGGACGGGGCTTGTGTAGAAACTCGGGCCGATATAAAATTATGTGTGAAACTTTATTATTTTTATCGGTTTTAATCCACAATTGCTGTCATTTTAAAGGAATTAGTGGTCGAAAGGCAACTCGGGAGGGAGCTGATATCTGTAATTTTTACTGTGGCCTCCTTTTATTTTTTTATTGATATTTCATCAGTGTAATTTAATTTAATCTGAATTTAATCTAAATTGTTTTATATGTAAATGATTGCGTTCAAATTAAAATATTAATATCCAAATAATTGAAAGATAAAATGAAAACAATTCCCCTCTCCCTGTCCTCCATGTGAGGGCAGCCCATCAACCAATGGGGTTGCAGGGCGGTTGCGCATCACTGATAAAATAAAACAACACAGACATATTTTAGTTTCTTTTTTTTTTCAGAAGAAGAGTTTTTAGAAAAAGTTTCTGCCAAAGTGTTTGTCATATCTTTGACTGATGTAATATCTTCATTATCAGTTTTAAGATGATTTACACAACTAGAATTACCTTTCATACTCTTTTCTTAAGAGATGAGCGAAAATTTTAGCCCAGAGACATACGATCTCGAGGATATCCTCTTAGTATCCTTAATGGTACAACGGGCTTTCGCACGAAAAACTCTAAAAGTATCTAAATTATTTTGAGTTGGCCGCAAATTAAAAGCAATAAATGCAGCTTTACGATCGTTGACTGCTTTTTTGTACCATGGTTTATGTGGGCGTTTTGGATTAGCCGAGGTTTTTGGAAGTTTGGAAGTTTGGAAGTTTGTTCAGCTATATCATGAAGGGTTTTGGTAAAAAGAGCAGTTGCGCCTTCCACCAGAGCAGTTGCGTCTTCGGTCAGTGGCCTACTTTGCCACTGACCGTTCCAAGGCGGTATTCCTTTTGTCAGCCCTTTTGTGTTTGTGATGTCGTTTGTATTTATTATTACTTTTGCCTACTTGTTTGTCTGTTTGCGCGTTTGTTTCTGTGTTTTGTAGTTGACCGTCTTCCTTGAATGCTACTTTCCCTGTCAGATCTTTTTATATTTCTTTCGACATCCTCGAAAACGGAAGGCTTTAATTGTTCCTCACAACGAGATTAAAACGTATCCCAATCAGCTTTGCGAAGTTTCATTCGTTGCGTTTTTTCGAGAAGTGGAGGGCCAATATTTTCAACAAATAAGGGGAAGTGGTCACTTCCACATAGGTCGTCACCAACAGTCCTCGAAAAATCCATAAAAAGCGTTGGATCGCATATTGTTAAATCAGGATCGCATATTGTTAAATCAAATGGAAGAAAGAGAGCCTGCAGCTGTATGTAAATAAGTTTGTGATTTGTTATCATTAAAAAGACACAAATTTATTTTTGGCTAAGAAATCGAAAATGTTGAAATAATTAGCAAAATCTATGACAAGAGAGATGATTTTAATTTTGACATTGTTAATTACCCCCACTTGGATGGGGATGTTCCCCGAGCAACTTCTTATGGGGGTGTATGTGTCTCAATTTATTCGTTTTTCAAGAGCTTGTACTCGAGTTGAGGACTTTAGTATTCGTAATCTTTGTATAACTAAAAAGCTACTCAATCAGGGTGTGAGGTTTGGTGCACCCTAAGAACCGGTTTAAACCCCCAGTGGCCTTTGTTGTGCCACTTACCGTTCCAAGGCGGTAGCCATAATTGTAAACCCTATTGTGTTTGTGATGTCGTTTGCATTTTTTTATTACTTTTTGCCTTCTCGTTTGTCTGTTTGCCTGTTTGTTTTTGTGTTTTGTTGTTGACTGTCGTCCTTGAATGCTGCTTTCCCAGTCCGATATTTTTGTCTTTCTTCTTGTGATAGTCATTGTCGCAGAAGAGTCCTTAAATTACTTGTATATTTGGAAAGAAGATCAGGGTTACGATAATAACATTTTGCAAAGGTTTTACGAAGTTTATGGTAACGGTAACCCTGATTGAGTAACATTTTAGTTATACAAAAATTACGAATATTAAAGTCCCCCAACTCGAGTACAAGCTCTAGATAAACGATTAAGTTGAGATACATACACCCCCATAAGAAGTTGCTCGGGCACATCCCCATCCAAATGGGGATAATTAACAATGTCAAAATTAAAATCATTTCTCTTGTCATAGATTTTGCTAATTATTTTACCATTTTCAATCGAGAGATCTAAATCAAGAAAAGAAGCGTTATTATCAGATGTATTAGCTTTGTTAAGCTGAAGTTCTTTTTGGATGAATATAACTTAACCATAGTTGGAAAGAAAGGGTTCCCAAGCCTTTGGGCACTACAAGACCAGATGTACTAAAGAAGAACTTGGTGGTAAATGTGGCGAGTCTGCATTCAAGTATAACGAATCAGATTGTCCTAACGACCCCAAATGTACCAACTGCAGTCTAGGACATCAAGCAAATTCAAAATTATGTGAAAAAATCAAAAAATAAAAAGAAATCATAACAGTTAAATATACACAAAACATTTTCTTTCCAGAAGCACGAAAATCTATCAAAAAAATAACATAATTTCAAGTCCGACATCTTACGCATCTATTCTCAAAAACAAATTCGAACAGCTCATGGACATTTCAGAGCCAGCAGCTGCACTGCCACTTCCATCCTTTTATGAAAGGTTAGTTGAGGTGCCACTTCAGCTGACTTCTTCTAGGGAGGAGGATTCATCAGTGGAGATGTCACTGCTTGAGTCTCCTAATATCTCTCCTAAATCTAAGGCTAAAAATAAAAATAAAAATAAAATTAAAAATCGCCTTAGCGCTAAATAATGGGTAAAGAAATATAAAAAGATCGGACAGGGAAAGTAGCATTCAAGGAGGACAGTCAACCACAAAACACAGAAACAAACATGCAAACAGACAAACAAGAAGGCAAAAGTAATAATAAAAGCAAACGACATCACAAACACAAAAGGGTTGACAATAGGGCTACCGCCTTGGAACTAATAAGATCATTCAATGGAATTGTCGAAGTTTGAAACCAAATTATGATGAAATCAGCTTAATTTTAAATGATCACAACCCTATTGCCTTTTGTCTTCAAGAAACATTCTTGAAGACAAGTGATAAGGTATCCTTTAAACAATACCACTATACAATCATATGTTTGTGATACCGGGGACAAGGCGACTGGTGGAGTTTCTCATCACAGACCTGTTGCATTGAAAACAAATTTGCAAGCTATTGCGGTCAGTGTTACGATGCACAGAGTTATAACAATATGTACCTTATATTTACCACCTAGTTCTTCACTAGACCCTAAAGATCTAAATCACATAGTTGCACAATTGCCATCATCTTTTATACTTTTGGGTGATTTTAATGCACACAACTACATCTATGGTTGTAAAGATATAAACGATAAAGACAAGAAAATTGAGGATTTCTTAGCCAAAAACAATTTGTGTCTCGTTTTAATAATAATAAGACACATACTTATCATTTTCATCCTGCTACAGGCTCTCATTCTGCCATTGATTTAACAATATGCGATTCAACGCTTTTGATGGATTTTTCGTGGAGTGTTGGAGACGATCTCTGTGGAAGTGACCACTTCCCTATATTTCTTGGAAATATCGGCTCTCCACTTCTCGAAAAAACGCAACGATGGAAATCAGCGACCGTAAAGCTGCATTAAATAATTTT
Source organism: Cyrtodaria siliqua (assembly GCA_037043455.1). Classification (NCBI taxonomy): domain Eukaryota; kingdom Metazoa; phylum Mollusca; class Bivalvia; order Adapedonta; family Hiatellidae; genus Cyrtodaria; species Cyrtodaria siliqua. The sequence continues at coordinate 35,533 of JAWPHD010005817.1, read as the reverse complement.
AACTTGCGGCCAACTCAAACAAATTTAGATAACGGTTAGAGTCTTACGTGCGAAAGCCCGTCGTCCTATTAAGGATAGCAAGAGGAAATCCTGGAGATCTTACATATCTAGGCTGAATTCTTGCTCATCTCTTAAGAAGACATGGGACATGGTCCGGAAAATAAGTGATAAAAGTAATTATAGTTCTATAAATGATCTTAAAACAGATAATAGAGATATAACATCTCTCAAAGATATTATAAACACTTTAGAAGAAAAAAATTCAAAAGAATCTTCTTCTGAAAATTGTCAACCAAATTTTCTGAAAAATAAGAAACTAAAAGAACAGAAGAAGCTGAACTTCAAGTCGAAAAACTTGGAAAAATACAATAAACTATTCTTCTCAAAGAACTCGAGAGTCCGTTAAAGGGTCATTCTACGACAACTATACACATTGGCATAATTAAACTAGTCCAATTTAAGTTTCACTTATCTGACTATCCTTTGCATGATTTTATTGATATATGTGTATAGATATTTATTTTAAGTGTTGCAGAGCTGTCTTCTTTACTTCATGATATAAATTACGTGACCACTTTTCACGTGCATATATTTTTTGTCTTTACCGTAACGCACTTTGTTTGTTTGAAATAAACTTAATAACAACAAAACAAATCTTCTTTTCTTTTATAGAAATACTAATACAGTAATTCTTAGTTTATTTTATAGTTAACTTTGCTATTTTATTCACGTTTTTAATACTTTTTTGTCAAATCGGTAATGTAAAAAATAAATAAATATTTTTTTGTACTTTGTGTTTAAGTTTTATCTTTTATAAAGTCGGCTTATAACATTGATTTCAGATTTATAAACACTTTAATATAAAGAAGTATAAATACCAACCTAATTTAAATTAAAATTCTTAACGATTTTACAAAAATAGAACAAATTAGCATTTGAAACGGTAAAGACAAAGTGTGATGGTAAGGACATATATGTAACGGAAATGGACAATGCCGTTACGGAGCGGACATTCATATTGACAATATAGGAGGATAGTAATTATTTTTTGGAATTATAAGGAGCTTAAATCATATTACCAAGTCAAACTGTATTACAGTATGAATGCTAACATATGAAATAGATATTGAATACAAACGCATATTCTTAGACCGACTTTTGATTTAATTCAATTGTTAATGTACTCGATTTATATGTCGTCAATTGGTCCTACAGAACGTATATACTAAATCATTCACTGCTAAGTTTAGTTGATTTGGAATACACTGTGGCACACGACCATACATTTTTAATGCATGTTACATACATCTATGCGCTATATCAACTTTTGATTCGATCTTTGGAGATCGCTGAGCCCGATACTTATATTTAGTTATCGGTGGTACATTTTCAATTTCTTCTGTTTTCTTACTTAATTTTTGATTCGGTGGTTCCACTACTCCGGCCTATAAAAGGCTCTGGGTATTGTTTAACCACTTATAGGATATGTTGTCTGCTTTTAATTTAGTCTTTTGGCTGTTACTTGTGATACGCAGGCTTCATAACCGCTGCTCCCAACTAAATTCCATTATGTTTATTTCGCTCTTCGGGGCATTTAATTTTATTAGATACTGGGACCATACGCCGTACGACATGGGGAAGCATATAACTCCATGTCCACCGCCGTATGCATGCCATCTTTGGGATGGTTAAAATTGTGTACTATTGATTTTATGAATATTGAGTTCTGCTCAACCCGGGGCTAGAGGGCGTGAGCGGTAGCTAGAATATTTCACTACCGCTCATGAACAGTCTCAATCAAACCGAGACTGCAATATTTCGTATGTGTCGTGCTCGGAGGTTTCCAAAGGTCCATTATCATACTTTTTTTTTGTACACATTAGTATCCAGTCTAAACATTTATCATGTATTTTATATAACTGTAATCAAACTTCAAACTGCAAACAGCAAATGCTTAGAAAACATAACAAACAACGCAATTAACTGTGTAACAAGAATATCTCAATTCAGAATAAACGGTCAGAATGTCTTTCTAAAGTCTTCCATAACATCACATGTTGGATATAAAAGCTAAAAGACCGATATCAGCTTGTAGTGTTGTTTTTTTTCAATTATGTACCGTTCAGTTCATTCAATATACTTCAATATTAAAGTGCGTCACTTATTTCTTTCCATACATCTGGATCAATCTGAACATGCCGGCTTGTAACCTGTTTTGGTTCGGGTATGAGAGTTACGACAGCGTCCCACTGGTACCAAATTATATCTTTCACCAATGGCCAAAAGAATCTGTTGTTGCCTATATTTTGCATACACTGAACCTCAACGGAATCTTCATCTAAATCCTGTAATGATTATTTCAGATGTTCTGTCACAAAATGTCACGGGTAGAGCGTACTGGTCGTACATAGCTCTTGTAAGTTATCGGTTACACCCAAATCTATTGTTCGAGTTGAAACAATCTCACAATATTCATGATCTATTCATGTAACACGTAAAAGCGTGCACATTTTAAGTGGCCACCAGAGAGGCCGTGTCATAAGTTTAGTTTTGTGCTAATGCATGTAAACGTATAGGTATATCTTCTTAAACGGCAAAAGTGTATAAGGGGCCTCTCGTGTAGATTCAATACTGTAGATTTAGCCACGTTTGTCACGGACTGAACGGGGGGAAATAATGATTTGGGCGTAATGTTTGCTTTAAAACCCATTGTCTTCTAGCTCTCGCCGGGATGATCGATAGTACTTTGTTGGAACAGAGATTGGACGGCAAAATTCATAGGCAACATGTGGTTAGTAGTTTTATTAAACTTTTATCGTACATTTGTATTCAGTGGGCGGCGCCATCTTGTTTTGCGGTTACGACATCCGGTTAGCATTGATGTTTCTCAAACATAACTTTAGACTAGCATATGATTTTGAAGTTACTTTATTAGATGTAATTATTGTAATTGATCATTAATTGTAAAACAATATTAATTTGATAACAGTGGATAATAGGTGCATTAGTTAACGTTGGCGTATAATTCAGTGATTGTAATACACGATTGTTAACATTAGTTAACAATGAGATGAGTGACAATAATAAATGCGTGCATGCATAACTCAGTGAGTGTAATATATGAGTAATTTGATCATGTTTATATTACATTTATTAGGGGTAGTGATTAAAAGCGACGTACATAGCGTATACATGGCGTTGTAGAATATGTATACATTGCTACTCATCATTAGTACAGCTTACATATATTGATTGAATAATGATTTGCTTTGGGTAATGATAACTATGCAAGATTGTTATGTTTGTCAACCGACATCTAAAACGTATGTATAATTACAGCCTAAGCCATCCAGGGATGGAAATAAGCCATCCAGGATATAAGCCATCCAGGGTTGGAGTAAGCCATCTAGGTTTGGATATCCAGGAGTGGATCTAAGCTTCCACGATTAACGTTTACGAGCGGTGGAGACGGTCCCCGTACCTGCGACAGCATGGCCAGGTTTTACTAACGACAACCCCCGGGACACAAGGTGGGCCCGTTACCAATCCTCACTGGAGGAATATCACTCACAATCTCAGTGGAGGTTAACTATCATTGCATCGCGTCATCAACACTTACAGAAGGCATTTGATGACAATCATCCATTGAATTCGCGCATCATCATCTTCATGAGCTCTCGCGCATCACAGTTATCGCGCTAGATCAACATTGTTATAGATTTAACAACACCAATGACGGTAAATGCATTCACCGTCATTGATTCTTTCCTGAGTTAGCCCAACCACTAAGGTCATCCTGTGACATGTTCCAATCATTTAATTACATTTTTGTTGAGAAAAAATCATTTATTTTGAAAGTTTCTTAAGTATATTTTTTTTAGTTTTACATAATTACATTTCTTGTAAGGAAAAAAGGGAGTTTATATATTTATTACATGTCAGTGTGAAGTCAAGATTAAAGAAAAACATAAATCGGTCAAAAAGGTGTACGTATACAGATGCAGTACGACGATTTAAGAATTTATAGTACTAATTCAACATTTTTTACATTTTCGATTTCAATTTACCTGGATAATTCCTGGATATGGTAAGCCATCATAAACGACCGCACACCACTGACCAATGACACTGGCATCTGGGACAACTTTTCCAAATGGTATGTGAGTTTCTGGATTTGTCTGTTGTTCTTGTACGGCCTTGACAGTTAAATCCAAGTCAGTTGTATCATGATTCTCCGACAAGTTTGCACTGTCCGGCACATTTATGTCACTGTCAGATACGTTCACTGTGCTGTTTGTTTCTGTAAACACATGAACAGCCGGATTTGTTAAAGGCACATAGCAGTTACATACGGATGGCCATTTGCAGAAACAACTGAGGAGTTTGACATGCAATGTCTTTGGTAAGTGCAGACTGCTTGTAAGCTGATGCAGATTCATTGTACCCTTCAGGGGTTTTAAAATTGGTGGAATGTCCTTCCGAATGAGATCTACATCATTTCCGCTTACAAAGAAAAGACGAATGCTCGTTTCCGTTACTTTAAGATGTGTATATAAAGACTGTGCATCAATTATGTCTTTTCCAGAGGCCACCAATTTGTCTGCAGTTCTTTTAACAACGCCTCCTATACCATCTGCCGCCCCTTTGCGATGCCCGGCTTCTGTGAAATTCCAACTGGCAAGTTCAAAGTTGTACACGTCATGAACGTACATGCTGTACAGGAAGAAGTTGACCTTTGACCTATACTGTGTAGTTGGACCATCACTTATGACATGGATAGATCTTATCTTTGGTGATAACGTTTAAAGATGGTCTAACACTGGGCGGAGATGGGCCCATATAGCAGCAGGGCCGTGATGAGTGTCATCTGATATACTGCAGTATGAGAAAACCTTTCCCTGCACGTACACAACTACCGTGTGTAAACTTGCCTGATTTCTGGACCCACCGAAATGCATTCCCTGTACCTCCTCGGAAGCCGGATGACCGCCTCTTCTTCGTTCAAAGTCTCTTTCAGGGTCTTTAATGTTTTGAACTGATGCTTGATGTTTGAACATGTGTTCAATGTATTTTCCTTGAATTAGTTCTTTCGTTTCTTTAATGAGTGTTTCAACAGTTAATTGTTCTTCCTCTTTTACTGTTTTCTGGTTCTTAATTGTCTCGTCATGTTTCGTATACTCCTCTGTTCTGTTCACCCACTTGAACACTCTTACTTGCTTGCCAAAATCAATATCCTTTTCTAAAGTACACAGGGGTAGACTTGAATTCTCACATCTTTTACACTCTCCGTAGGCACACGTTTTTCTATTGATGTCACATACCATGGTTTCACACAGTTTATCTGGATTTTTCGTATCAATGAGCCTTAGCTGATGCAGTTTCGCGACTTTGTATCTGATATTTTCGTGCAATTTACACAAACAGGTATCCCTTTCTGAAACAAGTTTCTGCACAATCCAAAACGGTCGGAATTTGCAAAAGCTCGAGTAAGAAAACTTTTCATGCGGGCTTGCTGTGAGAAACTTCTTGTGCAAATTTAGGAGTGAGTCATTTAAAAACCTCATCTGTTTTCTTATCCCTTCCATTGTTATTGCATCCTTCTTTCCTGGCGCCATTGTACTACATATATCTTGTCGCAGAAATTGCGACACTTTCCTTTTCATGTTTATATTCCACACAACAGATCGTCCTGTTTTTTCATATTTATCTAGGGCCTTACTTTTGAGTTTAATTGTTTGCAACCGTTGACGGCTTATTCCAGTTGCTTGAATAAATTTCCTGGTCAATCGATACTTTTTCAAGATATCTTTGGGTATAAGTTTTGCTAATATCTGCTTTCCTTTTTCATTTGTTTGGCGCTTAAACTTTTCTCAAATTTCTTTCACCACGACATTGTGTAGTTGGCGACTTTTCTCTGATCCGTTTTGCTGCTTACTATGCGTACATTCTTCATTCTGATTTCTTAACCTTTGCCATCGTTTCTTGAATCTATGTTTGTCTTTCTTACATTTTTCTTACTCCAGTTTCAACTTTGTTATAGTCCTATAAGCCTTTGTGCGATCTCTACATACCTTTTGACGCCCCCTATGCTTCTGTGTACTGTTCGTCAGATTCAGGACTGTTAATAGCGGATTCATCTTGTGACGAAACCGGGCTGTTTATATTCATGTATTGTACACCTTCTTCGATCTTTTTTTTCTTTTGTCTTTGTTCCTTTTTTTGAATGCGCCATTTTCGTCTTATAATTCTCTGTTCTCTTTTAGGTTTATCATTTATATTGTGTCCGTTCTTTTCTTTTTTCCGTTGATACCTCTCTTTTTCCTTTTTCAGATAGTTTGCATAAAGTACTGGGTCATTTTTCAGCTTGGCTCTATACATTCGTGCTCGTTCTGCTGCCGGTTTTACCATTTTCAATGTGATTCATTTGTTCGACCACTTGTCTTGAACTACAAATATATATACCATATGTTATGTTGTTTTACCTTTTTTCGTTTTTATAATTATCAATTTAGGAATGCAATACATTATAAGAATAAAGTATTTCACATGTATCATCCATATACATGTACTTCACGTTTTTTGTACAAAATATTCTCCATTTGTAATTTTACCTCAGCAGACGTGTGCTGTTGTTTCCATTGTTTTTCAGGTAAATTATGGTATTTAATAAAAACAGTTTGCATGGTTAAAAAAATACATGTTGAGTAACTTATAATTTCGGTTGTATTTTGGCTTGTGTCGAAAAGTGTTAAATAGTCACCAGAGGCTCGCATTTATCACTTTCCCTGCACTCACCGAAACACTCACCAAAACACAGCACGATTTCTTAGTTATTCTCATATATGTAATGTAAATAAAAAAAATCAATCTTTAACATCTAGGTATCCGCAATAGTTGCAAAACTGTGTGTGAAATGGGAAGGGGAGGGAGTTGAATATTCATATTTGTATTATTATTTATTATGTGCTTTGTAACTTACTAGACAATATGACTGTATATGGTTGTTCAACAAGATACATATTTATATGTGGCTATGCCTGGCTCTAGCAGACAAGATGAATATAAAATCATCAACACAAGTTTAAATTTATAATGCAACAAGGCTGACGATCAACAGTAAATCATTGATCAGATTGACTAAAATGACTTTACCGCCACACTAAGGTCTTTACCGTCACATTTCTCTGTGACGGTAATGGACTGTGACGGTAAAGACGTTTTGCATGGTTATCTCTTATATCCTGGTTCTTTATGTTTACATCGCATGCGTGGTGGTGGGGTAAGTTAGAAGGCGGGAAATATTCGAAATGGAACTTGATGGATTTCTCGTAAAGTTCAATATATAATCACAAATGTATGCACGGTGCGGACACACATTTGACATACGCAACAACAGGCACAAATTTACATAACATTTTTATTGATTTTAAACTAGATTACTTACCTTTCGTCAGCATTAAAATGACGCAGCTGTCTGTTCTGTGTATTGGCGCGTGAATGGCGTGTGTTGTGTAAAGGGACGTTACTCGAGTGGTGCTACATAAAGCGCGTTACGGTAGGTGCTACATAAAGCGCGTTACGGTAAAGACATTTCAGACGGGACAATATTTTATGTATAGCAAATAATCAATAATTTATTTATTTATAATAATGCATGGATTCATCATATATATTTTCAAACAATGTTATGTTTTAAAAATAGATCAATGCATTAAATACATAGAAAGGTTATACTTTTTTAAAGACTTAACTTTTTATTATTGTCAAAGAAAAAAAGACATTTACCGTCACAGTGTAAATTAAACTCATTTTCATTACGTGACGGTAATTTTTTTTTAATTCTTACAAATAAAGCATATATGAAAACAATATATATTGTATCGGGTATGTTTTCAACTTCCAGTACAATGATATTACGTACAGTTTAAAAAATCAGAGAAAACGTGAATAAAAAACAAAATTGCGTGTTGGGGACACTTTTCTTCCTTATAATGCTAGGTTGTCATAGAATGACCCTAAAAAGGCTCATGGTACATCAGCTGGTCCTGATAATATCCATTATCAATTATTAAAACATTTACCTGAATCCTGTCTCTCTACCCTTCTTGATATATTTAATAAGGTTTGGGTGACGGGAAACTTCCCCGATTCTTGGCGGAAAGCAATCGTTATTCCAGTCCCCAAACATGGAAAGGATCATACGGACTCAATAAATTATCGCCCAATCGCTTTAACGAGTTGTATATGTAAAACCATGGAACGAATGATTAATGAGAGACTCGTTTGGTACCTGGAGTCCAACAAACTGATAAGTATCAAAGTGGAATCCTGCGCCAACGAGGCACAACAGATAATCTCATTCGATTTGAATCGTTTAGTCGGGAAGCTTTCATAAAATAAGAACATCTAATCTCTGTATTGTTTTACTTGGAGAAAGCTGGGACAATACGCCGTACGACAGGGAGATGCGTTACACTCTATGTCCACCGCCATATGCATGCCATCTTCGGGATGGTTTAAATTGTTGTACTATTGATTTTATGAATATTGAGTTCTGCTCAACCCGGGGCTAAAGGGCGTGAGCGGTAGCTAGCATATTTCACTATCGCTCATGAACAGTCTCAATCAAACCGAGACTGCAATATTTCGTTTGTGTCGTTTTCGGCCATTTCCAAAGGTCCATTATAATACTCTTTTTTTATGATACTGCATGGAAGTACGGTATTATGAATGATCTTCACGACCTTGGTCTTAGAGGCCAATTACCCATTTTTATAGAGAGGTTCTTAGATGATAGACAGTTTCGTGTCCGAATGGGTTCAACCTTCCCTAATATTCATGAACAGGAGATGGGTGTTCCACAGTGCAGCATACTCTATGTCACGCTTTTTAATATAAAGATTAACAGTATAGTAAAATGCATCAATCCATGTGTCTATAATTTGACGACTTTGTTATATGTTATCGTGCAAAAAAGATGAATACTATTCAGAGACAATTACAACAATGTCTGAATAAATTTCAGACCTGGTCTGATGAAAATGGTTTTAAATTTTCTAAATCTAAAACCAATTGTATGCACTTTTGTCAACTACGCATATATCACGAAGACTCTCATGTAACACTGGACGGTTCACCTTTACCAGTAGTGGATGAGACAAAATTCCTAGGTCTTATTTTTGACCGTAAATTAACGTTTATACCACACCTTAAATACTTGAAGGCCAAATGCCTTAAAGCTCTTAACTTACTTAAAGTTGTTGCAAACACTAATTGGGGAGCAGATCGAAAAGTCCTCTTGCGACTTTACAGATCTTGTATCAGATCTACGGCTCAATAGTATATGGATCGACTCGCAAGAAAAGAAATATAAAAAGATCGGACAGGGAAAGGAGCATTCAAGGAGGACAGTCAACCACAAAACACAGAAACAAACATGCAAGAACGCAAAAGCAATAATAAATGCAAACGACATCACAAACACAAAAGGGCTGACAATAGGGCTACCGCATTTGAACGGTCAAACACTAATTGGGGAGCAGATCGAAAAGCCCTCTTGCGACTTTACAGATCTTTTATCTGATCCAAGCTGGACTACGGCTCAGTAGTATATGGATCGACTCGCAAGAAAAGAAATATAAAAAGATCGGACAGGGAAAGTAGCATTCAAGGAGGAGTCAACCACAAAACAGAAACTAACATGTAAGAACGCAAAAGCAATAATAAATGCAAACGACATCACAAACACAAAAGGGCTGACAATAGGGCTACCGCCTTGGAACGGTCAAACACTAATTGGGTAGCAGATCGAAAAGTCCTCTTGCGCCTTTACAAATCTTTTATCTGATCCTAGCTGGACTACGGCTCAATAGTATATGGATCGACTCGCAAGAAAAGAAATACAAAAAGATCGGACAGGGAAAGTAGCATTCAAGGAGGACAGTCAACCACAAAACACAGAAACAAACACACAAACAGACAAACAAGAAGGCAAAAGCAATAACAAATGCAAACGACATCACAAACACAAAAGGGCTGACGATAGGGCTACCGCCTTGGAACGGCCAAACACTAATTGGGTAGCAGATCGAAAAGTCCTCTTGCGACTTTACAGATCTTTTATCTGATCCTAGCTGGACTACGGCTCAATAGTATATGGATCGACTCGCAAGAAAAAGAAATATAAAAAAATCGGACAGGGAAAGTAGCATTCAAGGAGGACAGTCAACCACAAAACACAGAAACAAACACGCAAACAGAAAAACAAGAAGGCAAAAGCAATAATGAATGCAAACGAAATCACAAACACAAAAGGGCTGACAATAGGGCTACCGCCTTGGAACAGTCAAACACTAATTGGGGAGCAGATCGAAAAGTCCTCTTGCGACTTTACAGATCATCTTTTATCTGATCCAAGCTGGACTACGGCTCAATAGTATATGGATCGACTCGCAAGAAAAGAAATATAAAAAGATCGGACAGGAAAACTTGCAGATGCTCGAACCTATACATAATCAAGGATTACGATTCGCCTTAGGAGCCTTTCATACATCACCAGCCGAATGTTATATGTTGAACCTAATCAACCATCACTGTCTCATAGACGGGACAAATTAGCCCTTCAGTACACCATTAAATTGCAATCTAACCCTTCAAATCCAACTTTCGATACTGTTTTTAATCCTAACTATGAGCCTCTTTTTGATCGAAAACCGAAGGCCATTTGGCCATTTGGTCTTCGTATTAAACCAAAATTAAGAGTCACTGAAATTGACCTCAATTTGATTGCCAAGTACAAAGTACCACAAATTCCACCGTGGACTTTGGAAACACCAACAGTTATTTTTGATCTTTGTAATAATAACAATTCCATTACAGATCCTACTATCTTTCAACATATGTACACAGATGGTTCTAAAGATGGAGATCAGGTAGCTACAGAAGCTGTAGTTCACAATCATTGCATAAAGAGCCGCCTGCCTGACAGGGCCACTATCTTCTCAGCCGAACTGAAGGCAATTGAACTTGCCTTAAGTTTTATTCAGGAATCTGATGATGACCAATTCGTAATCTTTTCTGATTCCCTTTCATCTCTTCAAGCAGTGGGTAATATGAAACATGATAATCCAGTTGGGCTTCAACTTTTAGAAAAGTGCAATACTGTTATAGTTGATAATGTTATTTTTTTCTGCTGGCTTCCAAGCCATGTAGGATTACTTGGTAATGATAGAGCTGATAGTGCTGCTAAGGCAGCATTAGGTTTACATATATTTAATACCAAATTACCTTATACTGATTTTAAAAATCAGCATATATGTTAATGGACCTTTGGAAACGGCCGAAAGCGACACATACGAAATATTGCAGTCTCAGTTTGATTGAGACTGTTCATGAGCGGTAGTGTATCAACACATATAATCGTAACTATTGGCAAGCCGCTTGGGACTTGTCGGTGAACAATAAACTCCATTCCATTAAACCTTTACTCGGAGAATGGCGTCCTTCTAGTAGACCCATTCGTCGAGAGGAAGCTGTCCTAGCCAGGGTCAGGATTGGGCTTACACGCTATATTCATTCATATTTATTACAAGGTGAGCAGTTGCCAGAATGTATACCCTGTTTTGCACCGTTAACGTTCAAACATATCTTGTTGGAATGTGTAGACTTTGATCCTATGCAACAAAGATACTACACAGTTAATACTTTGAAAGAGTTATTTGATACTATAGCTTTTAGTCTTGTTTTAGATTATTGTCAACCCTTCTGTGTTTGTGATGTCGTTTGCATTTTTTATTACTTTTGTCTTTTCGTTTGTCCGTTTGCGTGTTTGTTTTTGTGTTTTGTGGTTGACTGTTGTCCTTGAATGCTGCTTTCCCTGTCCGATATTTTTATTCTTTTTTATAAATCAATATAATATTTTCCTATATATATTAACTTGTTTACAAGCCCGTTGGCGGGCATTTGTTGATTTACATATATACATACGTTTATTTGCTACATATCATCCCTTATTTGTAGATAGTTTTAGCTTTATACGTTTACATTACTTTTAATTACTACTTCTTTCCTCCATGCTTCATCGGTGTTTGCGCACAATATGACCTATTTGTGTCGATGTGCCGTAAAACACCATTCATTTATTCATTCTGTTGTAAATAGGTATGGTAGTATTTTGGAATAGACTTCAGATCCGGTACATGTGGTGACAGGAAACTTTGGAGTATTTCAAAAGGCGAGTATCCCATACTGGCGTTAACTGCATTGTTCATAGAAAACACTACTGCAGGAGTAATAATGTCCCAATTGTTGCAATATGTGTTCATATATGCTGTTAGTCTGGTAGCTAAAGTTCGATGGGTACGCTCACATGCACAAAGACAATGATGGACAAAACCAGGTGTAAATTGTTGAGGAATATCCATCATTTTGCAGAGTTGGCAGTGAACTCTGTTCCTTGATCGCTTATCAATGTGTCACACGTACCATACTGTGTAAATAGCTCTAATAATGCTTCCGATACAGGGATAACATCCTTTTTGGCAAGGTGACAGAAACTTCGAAAACATATCAATAGCTGTGAACAAGTATGTATTTCCTCTTGTTGAGCAGGGTAATGGACCAAACAGCGGTAGCTAGCATATTTCACTACCACTCATGAACAGTCTCAATCAAACCGAGACTGCAATATTTCGTATGTGTTGTGCTCGGCCGTTTCCAAAAGTCTATTAACATACTCTTTTTTATAGCACAGTGGCGTTGCTTGTGCAGTGTGGCGGCAGTAAAACGTCTCCCCGCGCTTGCAATCAGTACTGTTATTCATTCGATATTTGGAGATCGCTGAGCCCGATACTTATAGTTAGTTATCGGTGGTACATTTGCAATTTCTTTTGTTTTCTTACTTAATTTTTGATTCGGTGGTTCCATTACTCTGGCCGATAAAAGGCTCTGGGTATTGTTTAACCACTCATAGGATATGCTGTCTGCTTTTTATACGCAGGTTTCATAACCGCTGCTCCCAACTAAATTCCATTGTGTTTATTTCGCTCTTCGGGGCATTTCATTTTATTAGATACTGGGACCATACGCCGTACGACATGGGGAATACGTTAAAGAAGGATAACTCCATGTCCACCGCCATATGCATGCCATCTTCGGGATGGTTAACATTTTGTGCTGTTGATTTTATGAATATTGAGTTCTGCTCAACCCGGGGCTAGAGGGCGTGAGCGGTAGCTAGCATATTTCGTCTGTGTCGTGCTCGGCCGTTTCCAAAGATCCATTATCATACTCTTGCCATACTGAAAAAGGCCCTTTAGGAGTTTGATATGATGTTATGTATGGCACTTTTAGTATGTATGTTGGTAATTTTTCTGCTCTGACGTTCGTGACAAGATCGCAAAAAATCACTAACAATCAGTCAGTCGTTAAAAATAGTAATGTTCCTTGACTCTATCAATGGTGTCTTGTATTCCACCATGACTACCAAACGGTGTATCGTGATACAATTTGAGTATATTCTGAATTAGCGTTTGTGGAATGATACTGTGACTGCAGTTTTGTACGTTTAGCATTTGCAACGCGACAGTAAAACAACATATCATCTATAATCGGACTGTCGTAATAGTGCTTGTCTACACTTTCTATGGGACTTTGGCAAAATTCCGTGAGACAAATATTCAATGATCGTCTTCAACTCTGGATCTGTAGATTGACACAGAATTATACTAACAGAAGTCATGTTAAGTTAATTTAAAGCAATGTGTCTTTCAACATCATACTCACTTTCTGGCATTGCTGACTGCATATATGGATCCTGAAAAATAGTAGTAAAAAGAGCAATAATTTTGTAAAAATGCAAAAATAGAATAATACACAAACGTATTTGTTCTTTTTTGTGAATATATCGTTTGTCAAATTGTTTACAATCAAAGTATTTAGTTTCAAAGGGTATATTTTTACTGTACCTTAACGTCAAATTCATTTCTTGTTATTTGTGTCTGTGTACTCTTGTCCACACTTTCCCTCTACCATGGTTTTGGATGGCTGTTTTATTTGGTGTAACAAACCAGGACTTCTTGCTTCTAGGTGTATTACCCGTGGGGATCAGTGCTGTTGCAAACGATCGTTTTTTGCTGCTGTTTCCTTTAATAAATACAGAATACAGAATAAATTAATATGTAACATTGTTGATTTCTAGTAAAAAGGGGTAAGAAGATTATTTATTTCTACAAGAGCAGATTTTTTAATAGAGTGCAGCTGGAACCTATGCTATGCTCGGCGTAGTTCAGCTATAGAACAAACTGAGAGTATTGTAATAGTATAAAAAATGAATCACCTAGCAACACATTGTTTTGAAATTGCACTCATCGCACTTGGTATTATTTCCATAGTGGTTATAAATTTTGATTTTATCAAGAAAATGAATACGGGCATCAATAACACATGCATAAATGATTTTAACGTATATAAAATTTGAGTGGGCCACTGTCTATTATACACACAGAAACAGTAATATTACCACGTGGTGGTGTACGAGCACGCTCCTTAATGCCTGGCATCTCCTTCAGTTGGTTGATTAACTGTTGCTTTTCGCACTGAATGTTGGCGATTTTTGCCTTTTCGTCTTCATTTAATTTGAAAGTTCTATTTAATTTGTGCACAAATTGCAAGAAAAAACATCGTTTTTATATGCAGCGAATTGAAAATAAATCCATATTTTTCAGTATTTTCTCGACGCTTCTTTTCTTGATTTAGATCTCTCGATTGAAAATGGTAAAATAATTAGCAAAATCTATGACAAGAGAGATGATTTTAATTATGACATTGTTAATTATCCCCACTTGGATGGGAATGTTCCCCGAGCAACTTCTTATGGGGTGTATGTGTCTAAGCTTATTCGTTTTTCTAGAGCTTGTACTCGAGTTGAGGACTTTAATATTCGTAATCTTTGTATAACTAAAAAGTTACTCAATCAGGGTTACCGTCACCATAAACTTCGTAAAACCTTTGCAAAATTTTATTATCGCTGATCTTCTTTCCAAATATAAAAGTAATTTAAGGACTCTTCTGCGACAAGGACTATCACAACCTGACTTCTATGGTGATGTGATTTATAAACTTCGTAAGATTCTTGGTCATGATCACTTTCATACTATCTTTGTTAAACGTGTTAAAAAGTTTATCAAAATAGGTTATGACCCTATCATTTTGCAACGTACTGCATGCTTGGTGGTGGACCCTTTTACAGTTCGCCACTACGCTTTCCTCTTTAATTGTACGATGACGGAACAGGCTGTGGACCCTATGATGACGCCTACCTAAAGCCCATTGGGACGGTGGCGTTTGATGTTTGTCCATGATCTTTCTTGTCGTGCCCTTAATGGTTTATTCTCTTACTGCTCTGGCTTCTTCCAAGTCACTGAGTACCTTCATTGTGGCTTTCTAGGCTATTGTTGTTTTTTTTGTATTATATTTACACGAGCATATTTGTGTTTTACTTATATTGCCTATTGATGCTGCCTTGTTGGTTAGAGATTAGATCATGGCGGGGATTTCTTTATTTACACTGTCCTGTTTTTATGGGATGACAGTAGGGTAAGTGTGAGGTTTGGTGCACCCTAGAACCGGTTTAAACCCCCAGTGGCCTACTTTGCCACTGATCGTTCCAAGGCGGTAGCCCTATTGTCAACCCTTTTGTGTTTGTGATGTCCATTAATTATTGCTTTTGCCTTCTTGTTTGTCTGTTTGCGTGTTTGTTTCTGTGTTTTGTGGTTGACTGTCCTCCTTGAATGCTACTTTCCCTGTCCGATCTTTTTATATTTCTTTGGTAATGTGTCCCCTTAATCGCCGAAAAACAAAATAAACAATTTTTCCCGCAGTGTCCATGGGAGCTGCACATTTGTCAAATTGTGTTACCTTTCACGACTCCCGTTGAAGAGTATTCATTTTGCAAACGGTATTTTGTTGGTCGTTGTAACTCAGGTTCTGTTGTATTTTTATTCTGCTATTACGACCGAAGTCAGGCGTAATGTCCCTAGGGCGATGGTGGAGTGTAACGGAACAAATCACGGGGGTATCCGACAATGCAAAGATACTACACAGTTAATGAAAGAGTTATTTGATACTATAGATTTTAGTCTTGTTTTAGATTTTCTAAAAGAAATCAGACTTTATAAACCATTATTATATGTTCTTATATATATTTACTTGTTTACACACCCGTTGACGGGCATTTGTTGAGTTACATATATACATAGTTTATATTACTACCATATCATCCCTTATTTGTAAATAGTTTTATCTTTATACATTTACATTAGTTGTCAATTACTACTTCATTTCTTCATCTTTCTTCAGTTTTTGAGCACAATACGTCGACGCGCCGTAAAACACCTTTCATTCATTCATTAAAATGACATCAAATAAGAGGCCCTGTTATAGCCAGCGATACCGTGAGTATAATACCATAGATTGGGGTTGAAACTATCTCCAAATTTGGGGCTAAAACTTAGCCCCAGCCAAGTTGAAAATTGCAATTTTAAGACACTTCCCTAACCCCAAAACATTACCATGACCCATTTAGCTGAAGCAATTTATCCTCCGAAGAAAACCCTCTCCACGGGAATTCTTCCCTTTAGTAGCATTATGCATATTTTCATGCTAAAATTTTAGCCCCAATCTGTATTACAGTTACACTGTAATTCTGTACGCTATAGGAGCTAAAGCTAAGGCTTTAGCCCTAAGTTTAAGATTGCAAGACATTTTCCCAAAACATTACCATGACCCATTTAGCTGAAGCAATGTATCCCCCGAAGAAAATCCTCTTCCTGGAAATACTTCCCTTCTTTAGCCCCAATCTGTATCCCAATTACAATGTAATTATATATGCTATTGGGCTAAATCTTTAGCCCCAAAAATGAGATATAGGGTCCTATAGAAACCACAGCGTCCGAACTCAATGGCATCGTAGGTCCGCACTGTACTGCAAACAAGGACTTGAAATACAATGAAAGAGACAAAAAACAACAGAAAGGGTGGTGAAGACAGGTTTACCGACTTGGAACGGTCAGTAGGCAATAATGCCTATTGGTTAGCTTGAATCGATTTTATATGCGCACAATCCTCGCTAATCCTGTCTTCAGCGCCCAAATAGACAAGACAGTGTAAACAAATCTACATCCCATCAAAAGGAATTCACTAACAATAAAGTCCACATCCAAAGAAACTAACAAAAGATAAAGAAACACATACAAAAAAACAAACATCTCAGGATATATCCAGAATCGTACTGACCATCCATAGTAGTTGCAGCTAAAGAGAAAACCAATCTAGGGTACTGTTGTACCTGCGTCCATGTCGGAGGCCTCACTCTGGTGACGTCAGAGGATTGACCTTCGTCTAGGCAAGGGTCAGCCAATAGTCGGCCAGCAATAAGGCACGTGATTCCAATCCGGGTGAGCTCCGACGAATCAGGACAATACTCTCTCTCTTCAACCTCAACCACCGAACCAACAACACTACGTCTGATCGTCTCCGTACATCACGTCTACAAGTGGTTCAGGGGAGCTGGGAGCATTCTAGGTAAGTAGACCGTTACCTAGACATTATTGTGCGTTGGTCTATAGCGCGGGTATTTACTCGTACATCATTTGGCGCTGCGTATTAGCGAAAGTCGAGGCGTTATTCAGATAAAAATTATCTGGGTCACGCGCCATTTTTAAAAAACACGCACACGTGTACATTTCATTGCAATGTCGTTCGTTCTGTAATTATTATTATTTCACAAGATGTTGTGGAATAATATTATTAGGGATTATTGTGTGTGCAAACAATATTAATTGCCGGATAAATATTTAATTTATACGGTGTTATTGACGAATATTACTCGTCAATTATTTTGTTGTTGAAAATTCAACAACGAAATATTTCAGTCTATATCGAGATATTATTATTATTTCAATATTATTTTCCATCATGTCCATGAATATATATACATGCACAACAGAGGAGTTGAGGTCTTTACCACAAATAGGTAAGACAACTGCCCCAAAACTCATTGAGTTAAGAGATTCTGTCCTCGGAGGCAACCGAGGAAAATTGTCTATACATGAACTCGCCGCCATCCGGCTAACGCCTGAAGAATGGCAACAACATATAGACGATGGCCTTATGTCTATAGACAGGCCCCAAGATATGGCACCTTTTAAAGCCACAGTTCACTCGCCAGCCGGGAGTCGAACCAGCTCATCAACAGGGAGTCCCAAGACACCTGGTGATTCTCTATCTGCCCACCATACTTTGATAAGGGAAGATGAGATCATAACAGCCGACATACAGTCACATCGTTAGACACAAAAATTCAAAAGACTAACGAGGTCTTTCATGACATGTTCAAAGTTTTTGAACAACTGCAGTCTAGTTTTAAAGACACCGTGTCCGAAATGAAACAGCATGCAAGTAGATATAAAGGCTCAAAATGACCGGTGCCGAGACCTCACGAAAAGTGTGGGTACAATATATTCTTCTTTGCAGTCACTTGAACAAGAACATCAATCACATGTTAAGCAAATTCATGAAGACATAATGCAACTTTCCGAAACATTTGGACACTATGAGCGGGGTCATGGGGAAGAGTTAAGATGTTTAAAAGAGGTACAAAATACCTACATAGTTCAGACAAAGGAACAAATGTCTCAATTGAAAGACATGCAATATAAACACATGTCTCAAACGGAAAACCTCTTTAAAAATATGGAGTCACATATTAGCTTAGTTGAGAATGTAACTCAACACGCACATTGGGCGACTTCAGAATCATTGGAGGCACCTAAGGATCTAAATCCAATGGGATCACTTTTTCAATGTCCGCCGCCCTCCTTAACACAGGACTTCAAACAAAACACTGTAATAAAAACAGAGTCTGGCCAAACGGCCATGAAACAATTTATTGCAGACATGAGTTCTAAAATGCCTGCTAATGGGATTTATTCTAACCAAAAGTCGGACAAACCTCCACAAAACCTCTCCGCAAAGGACGAGGACCGCAATGCGCGTGACAAGCAACGCGTCGCAAACGGAAGCGTGCGCGCCGCGTCTGATTATAGGTCCAAATCAAACGGTCGAGAAACTGTTTCAAAATTAGACATTAAGGGGGATTTTAATAAAAAAGGGGAAAAGAAAGAAACAGACAAAACAACTAAACAGACGCATAGCCACCGGCATTCAAAGAAAAAAGACAAACGTAGACGCTCACATTCCTCGTCTTCTTCCTCCACGGACACAGACAGTTCCGATGACAAATCACGGGGTCGAAAGAAAACCAAAGACAAAAATAGAAGACACAGACATAAGACTCCCACTAGTACTAGTAACTCTAGTACTAGTAGTTCAAGCTCCTCAAGTAGGGGTAGGTCACCGCCACCACCCAAAATGGAATTGTTTTCAGGGAAGTTTGGAAAAATGACATGGCAAAGTTTCATCGCACGTTTTGACCGCCTAGTTAAGAGAAGGCGATGGTCAAAGCAAAAGTGCTTAGACAGGTTATTAGACTCACTGAAGGACAAAGCACTGGAGTATGCAAATCGTTGCCCTCGCAACGATAGCTATAAAAAGTTAAAAAAAGAACTCCAGTTGAGGTTTGACATCAAGGATGAACCTGTGGCAGCTCGCCAAAGGTTGCACCTCATCAGACAGACCGAAGAGGAATCATTGGAGGAATTCCTTCAACGAGTGTTAAGTATAACACTCGATGGTTACAAACGGGCTGACAGGAAGACAGCTGAACAATTGGCGACCGAAGCATTTTTACGCGGTTGTCGCTATAAAGAGGCGGCGGCCTTTGTAATGAATGAGGCCCCGCAAACAATTCAGGAAGCTTGTCGCCGTGTGAAAAGCTACGTAGCTAATTTAAAAGCTGTCTACGGCAACAAGGTCACGTTTAAAGAACGGGCATTTACCACCCAAGAAGAAGATCGAGTATCCAAAATAGAGCGATCTATGGCGGAAATCAGAGGTAAGCTGGGGGTTGGGGAGAATCAAATGCGCTCTCGGAGTCCAAGCCCCTATCTTGGTGCCTCTGGGAAGACAGCATACCCACAAAGACGTTGGTCCCCAGGGTACAAAGGGCAACCAAACAGAGACCGATATAGGAGCCCATCTCCATATCGAAGACAGCAATCGCCTGATTGGAGACCAAGGTACAATGACGCACCTTGGGGTAGTCAGCCACCAATGGCTCGACCATCACCCCTACCGATGGTACCTCCAGGCCCGGCCCCTCAAGGTTATGAATATAGGCCCTGATCTCCCAGTCGATACCTAGACCCTTGTCAGACCGCCAATACGGGCTATGATCAGCAAAGATCCCGGTCCCCGGGTAGAAATACACCCAATATAAATGACCGCTACAAAGGCGACATGGTACAGGAGAATCGGTACCCTCCTACTGGCTATCGGGATAGACCACCTAGTCCATACAATGACAGGTCGGGCTTGTCTCGAAGTCCCAGTACTAGATGCCAATCTCCAGGGGCTCAACAATTGCCTGATTTAAACGATCATTGACTAGGCAGGAAAACGACCCCCATCTAGTCCGTAACCCAAGGGGTCGTAACACTGAAGTGTTGGAGCTATCCATCAATAAAGCTAGTGCAATGACTATAACTATAGACCTAGCAATTAACGGTAATATAGTTTCCGCAGTTGTTGATAGTGGTGCTATGGCAACACTTTTTCAAAAACAGTTGTTTGAAAAAATATATGGGTCACAAAAGGATAGGCCTAAATGTCGACTTAAAAGGCATTGGATCCGATATCGTAGAGGGATATTTTGTGCCAAATGTACCACTCAACATTGGCACACAAACATTCTTGCATACAGTATGTATAGCACCAATTGACGATATTTGCATCCTGGGTTTAGATTTTCTAAAGCCTGCAGGCAGTATCATAGATTTAGCTGATAACACAATAACAATTGGCAATGAGGTGATTCCAGCTAGGATCAAACTTGGACCTAGAATACAAGTCTCCAGGGTTATAATAAAGAAGAAAACAGTGTTGCCACCCAATACTGTTGGTTATGTTAACGTGGCCCTTGAATCACCTATTGACGGTAGCTTCATAATTGAAGCAAAACCTTTCAAAAATGCACTGATCTCCACTTTATATGGCAATGGATCATCCCTGACATTGAGAGTGATTAATGACACAAACAGTTATATAGCTTTCAAGAAGGATAGGGTGATAGGATGCGCAGAATCGGCATTCCGGGTGGACGTGGATGACCCGGCTATCATTCCTGTTGGAAAGGTGGTTACACAACCAGTATCCGACAAACATGAATTGCCGGAGCATCTAACGGAAATGTATGGACGGGCAATCACGAGCCTTTCGGAGGATGAGAGTTTAAGATTTAAAAATCTATTAATGGAGTTTCAGTCTGTATTTTCCAAGAATGATATGGATCTCGGGTGCTTGGCAGGAGTGGAGCACAAAATTGAAGTGTCAGATGCCACCCCGGTGAAGGAAAAATTCAGAAGAACACCATTAATGTTTCAAGCACAAGAACAAGAGTATTTAAATAAATTGCTCCAACAAGGTGTTCTTGAACCCTCAGCCTCCGAATGGTCATCCGCCCCTGTGCTGGTCCGGAAAAAGTCCGGGGATTTACGGTACTGCATTGACTACCGTGCCCTAAATAGCAGGACCGTGAAAGATCACTACAATCTGCTACTCATAGATGACTGTTTAGACTCGTTATATGGCAAACAGTTGTTCTGTGTTTTGGATCTTTGTAGTGGTTATTACCAGATCCCATTGCAAGCTAATTCTAAACGTTTAACATCTTTCGGTACACGATTTGGTAGTTTTCAGTGGACTCGCATGGCCATGGGATTATGTAACGCACCTGCCACCTTTCAGCGTGCAATGCAATTAGTTATGCGAGGGCTCACGTGGGTAGAACTAATTGTGTACCTGGACGATTTAATTCTTCTGGGAGTTGATTTTGACGGAATGCTGGGGACACTACGGAAAGTATTCATGCGTTTTCGCGACCACAATTTGAAACTTAAAGCTAACAAATGTCAGTTTTTCAAAAAGGAAGTAGAGTTTCTGGGAAAACTGGTTAGCGAAGCCGGAATTTCAATTGCGCCTGACAAAATAAGTGCAGTAATAAACTGGCCTGTCCCAAAGAATGCGAAACAAACGCTCTCATTTCTGGGCTATATGAATTACCACAGAAACCACATTCAAAACTTTGCGCAAGTTTCGGCGGTTCTATATGAATTGGCCCATGCTAAACAATTCTATTGGAATGAAAACCATCAGAGATCTTTTGAAACTTTGAAAACACTTGCTACTTCAGCCCCACTCCTATCACACCCGTCACCCGATGGTCTATTTATTCTAGACACAGACGCTAGCGGAAATCAGATAGGTGCTGAATTGTCACAAGTACAAGACGGCGTGGTCAAGCCTATTTGCTACGCCAGTCACGTGTTAATGAAACAACACCGAAATTACTGCACTACCCGCAAAGAGTTGTTAGCCGTAGTCAAATTTTGTCGGCAATTTCGACACTATTTATTAGGCCGGTTTTTTCTTATACGTACCGACCACAACAGTTTAGTGTGGCTTACCCGGTTTAAACACATAGAAGGGCAGTTAGCGCGGTGGTTAGAAGAATTGTCTTTATACAACTTCAAGATAATGCAACGCAAAGGGAGCGATCATGTAAATGCCGATGCACTTAGCCGCAGAAGCGATGACTTGCCCGCCTGCGATTGTTATGATGTAGGAAAAGACATAGAAAGTCTCCCATGTTTCCCCTGTGCATATTGCAAACGTGCACACACACAGTGGGCGAGGTTTAACGATGATGTCGATGACGTAGTGCCCCTTGCAGTACGATCTCTGCAGGATGCAACTCCCACACCGGAAGCAGACCCAAATTGGGTCGATAGTCTCTCATCTGTTCAACTTAGGGATACACAATTAAATGACCCTGACCTTGGATTAGTTATGCAATGGTTAGAACACAAGTACGAACCTTCTATGAAGGAACTGAAACTCAGTAGTCCTGAAACTAGATCATTATGGTTAACTAAATCTCAACTGAATTACAATCACGGAGTACTATACTACTCTTGGGAAGGTGCTGACGAGTCAGTATCTTCTAACTGTCTAGTAGTCCCCAAAGAACTGCAAAAGAAAATATTATTCTTTTGTCATGATACCAAAGAATCTGGCCATTTGGGGGAGGTCAAAACACTAGAACGGTTAAAAGGCCGTTTTCACTGGTATGGAATGACCAGAGATAGCAATTTATATATTAAAAATTGCTCTGTATGTAACAAAAATAAAAATTATCGAACGGCAAGGGGAGCCTTGTGTTCATATCATGCCGGCTATCCAATGGAAAGAGTACATTTGGATATTATCGGACCTTTCCACAAAAGTAGGTCCGGAAATAGATATATACTTGTCATGGTGGACCAGTTCAGTAAATGGGTCGAACTTACTGCACTGCCAGAACAAAATGCAGAACTTACTGCAAACAACTCCCTACCACCCATCAGGAAATGGTCAGTGTGAGGTCTTCAACAGAACCATTTTACAAATGATAAGGAGTTACATCGGCCGTGGATTACAGGATTGGGCGAGCATCTGCCATTAATTGGAATGGCTCTGCATTCTATGAAAAACAGAGCTACGGGGTTTTCAGCAAACATGTTAATGCTGGGGAGAGAGACAATGCAACCCATTGATCTCATATTGGGTCAAATAAAAGAGACTCCCCATGATCCCAGTGGCTGGGTCAGCAATCTCATTTCAAACTTCGATCAGGTGCACCGTATAGCACGAGAAAGATTGAGTGAAACTCAATTGCGTCAGAAGCGCGATTATGACGTCAGACTTAAACAGAATATGTATGAAGTTGGTGATGTAGTTTATATGATAGACTCCTCCATCAGAATTGGATTGAGTAAAAAGCTTTGACCCCCATGGAAAGGGCCATTCCTGATTGTACGTGCTCGTCACCCTTTGTACAACGTTGCCAGTAAGACCAAAACAGCGTTAGTCCACCATGACAGGCTAACACCTTGTAAGGACTCTGATCTCCCATTATGGCTGCAAAGACAAAGGCATAGCCTCCTTGAGTCTTTGCCCTTAACAAATGAGGGGGATGATGATGAACAAGAGACCCCCGTATCCCAACCATCAACACAATTTGATACCGATGCAACATTGCCCTTCATGTTAGGTGATGATCCAGACGTCACTCTACCATACATGTGGAGGGAAGAGGAATTAGATGATGGTGGTTCCGGCCCTTCCGTTGTTGAATTATACGACCCTGAGGGCGAACCTGAGCTAACCGACCCTGCCCCCGCTGTCGAAATGACAAGTAAAGGCAGGGCAGTTCGTCGCCCCGCCCGATTTCTTGATTAAATTTTTTATATGTCCGTGATTATTAATTATATTATGTCCGTGGGGTGCATTGAATTAGCTTGTATGTTTTGTTCATGGAACCCACATTACTGCATATGGGTATATTCAGGGGGGGGGGGGGGGGGGGGGGGATCAGCTGGTGGTACGGTCGCAACTATTTGATTAGCTTGTATGTTTTGTTAAATATGTTGCGGCCGTACTACATAGCTAATATAGTCCACATGTTATTGTCGTGATCATGGTGCCCGGATTAGCTTGTATGTTTTGTTCGGATCACCGTGTTCATGGTTGCTATCATGTGAACATCTGTTCATTAATGTTGTTTTGATTGACACTGTAGCTGCAGTTAGCTTGTATGTTTTGCTGTAATGCAGTGTTGTTTCGAACCATAACATGTAGTCTGGCCTCGTGTGAACACGTCATTCATGCTGGGTCAGATATTTGCATTTGTTTGTCAGAGTTTCATGATTTCAGTTTGCATTAGCTTGTATGTTGTTCAAACTGGGTCGTCGGATTCGTGGCAGAAATTATCAGTATTATACATTTGTTCTTGCTGTCCAGTGCACTTCCTGTGTAGCTTGTCCAGTTCTGCAGGGCGGCGATGGATAGTTTGTGCAGATTGATAATACTTTTTAAAATATACGTCCACATAATCTGCAATAACTGTGTTGGTCTCATTTAGCCTGTGAGTTGTTGAGACTAACAACGTGACTCTTTTATATTTTTGGCGCTAGAAAAATAATATAATCCATGACAGTAATTTGACGTCTGTTGGTCTTGAATAGCCTGTGTGTTGTTGAGATTAACAGAGGTATTGTTGCATGTCATGATGGTATTAGAATAAATCTAAAAATTGTTCTGCTCTTTAAAAAAAAAAAAATCAATTGCCAGTACAGGTCCTCAAAATGGACTTGTTTTTTAATTGTAGGCAACAATGCGCAGACCTGTCAAGAGATCGAAGTTTTCGGAAGAATGTGAAGTGTGTGGGATCTCTTCCAATCATATTAAGCAACATGTACTGAGGACACATGCACCTTGGTATGTGTGTCCCGCATCCGCATGCATGGATTGCCACCGCGCCGAAGGCTGTATCCAACAGCTAAGGAAATTTCATAACAAACACGGGGGTGTCGAAGGAGACTCTCTTCTTGAGGCTTGGGCGCTCGCTGCCAATGGGTTGTTGTATTTTCTCATTCAGCACCTAGCCCTTGGGTCTCTGGCAGACCTCCTTGTGTTTGTTGTGGATAATACACTCTATCCTCCATCCATTTCGTTCTCGGAGAAAGAATGCTTCTTTCTCAGAGAGTACGACAGGAGGGCTGGGTTGGAATCTCTATCAGATGTGCTGTACGGCACCATTCCGCCGGTTCGCATAAGCATGATCCTCCATTATGCCATTTTAAATCGGCTTTTCTCTAAATTGCCAGGACAACTTACCGCTACTGTACGGGAATTTATTCGTTACAGCACGTTTGAGGGTTTCAGCGCACCACGTGGTCATCCCACGTTGAAAATGGCATCTATAGACTCCAATTTTCACATGGATGAGCTCTCCTGCCGTTCTACCCAATCATTTCGAGAGCTGGAAAGTTCGGTGGCCCCACCTGTCAATTTGCGATATGCTATTGCAAACTATGTTTACCCAAACAAGTGGAGCCTCATCGAGAAGCATATGCGTGACAATCCAAGGTTACGATTTACCTTGGGTGTTCATCCGCATATGGTTCTTCGAAAGACTGTCAGCAGTCAGATCGCCAGGCTGGAGGCCGTAGTTCAGCGTTTTCCGCAAGCCGTAGGAATTGGGGAAGTGGGCCTCGATTTCACGACAACTTGTCGCTGCAGGGCTGCCCACAATAGGCAGGAGTGCAAACGAAACAAAATTGAGGCTCAGAGATCTTTCCTACGGCAAGCTCTCTTGTTGGCAAAGAGACTGGCCAAGACTGTTGTCCTACATATCCGGGACGATAACACTGGGAGGGCTGCTGCAGAAGTGTTGGCACTCTTACAAGAGTTGGAGATGACGAACTCCACCACAATTCATCGTCATTGTTATGTAGGTACTGTTGAGGAGTACCAGCAGTGAAGCACTGTGCTACCAAACTGCTATTTCGGTATAGCTAGAGCCTCATTAGACAGCGATAGCACTGTACAAATGCTGCTATTGTTGGACAGTCCCAAACGTTTAGTTCTTGAGACTGATGCACCTTATCTGCCAATGGACGGTATTACAGGTGTAAACGGTCCATGGAAAGTTCACCTTGTTGCAGCAGGTAAGGTGTCGCAGAAACTTGGATGCCAAGTATCACAAGTACTTGGGGTCTGTAACAGAAATGCCGCCAAACTATATGGTCTCGACTGGTAAGGCTTCTTCAACGAAACTTCGTTACTAACAGCCAACAACTATTCTAATATTAGACGAAACTAAAAAAAACAGTTTTCTGCAAGCAGTTTATCTTGTCACTGAATCGGACATGTGGCCAATAAATAATGCAACACAGAAATGGGGGAAATGGAAACGCTCATTCTTGAAAGTAATTAGCTTGTACGTTGTTACTCCTTGATTGAGTGTTGCGTGTTATTTACACATTTCGGCCTATTTAGGGATCATTGGGTTATACGAAGAATTGAATGAATGAAAGAATGGTGTTTTACGGCACGTCGACACATAAATAGGTCATATTGTGCGCAAAAAAATATGAAAAATGAAATATTAATTAAAAATTAATGTAAATATATAAAGATAAACTATTAAAAATAAAATAAAAATAAGGGATGATAAGATGTAATATAAACTATGTATGTAAATCAATAAATGCCCGGCAACGGGTATATAAACAAGTAAATATATATAAGAACACATTACAATGATTTATATAGTCTGATCTCTTTCAGGAAATCTAAAACTAGACTAAAATCTACAGTATCAAATAACTCTTTCATAGTATTAACATTGTAGTACCTTTGACGCATAGGATCAAAGTCTACACATTCCAACAAGAGGTCAATGACCTTGAAGCTCTACTGATCGATTTTGATTTCAGGAAGTAGTCGCTACAAACTGTTTTTTTGAAAATCTATTTTTAGCTGTGGTGGCCATCTTGAATTTCCGGCCGACCTGAAATTTTGCTAGGATCAATTAGACATCAAGAGCAACATTCCTGTGAAGTTTCATGAAAATCCGTCAAGTAGTTTCAGAGGAGTAGTCGCTACAAGTTTTCATTATATAACTCTGTAAACAAAGATGGCCACTGACAGCCATGTTTAACATTGAATCAAAATAATGTTCGACTCGGATAACCATCATGTCATGCTGATCATTTTAGAAAAAGTCCCATATCAATATCTCTTATAGTTTTCAAGAAGTAGTCGCTACAAACTTATTTTTTAAAAATCTATTTTTAACTGTGGCGGCCATCTTGAATTTCCGGCCGACCTGAAATTTTTCTAGGATCAACTAGACATCAAGAGCAACATTCCTGTGAAGTTTCATGAACATCCGTCAAGTAGTTTCAGAGGAGTTGTCGCTACAAGTTTTTACTATATAACTCTATGTAACCAAAGATGGCCACTGGCAGCCATGTTTAACGTCGAATCAAAATAATTTTCCACAAGGATCTACATCATGTCATGCTGATCATTTTAGAAAAAGTCCCATATCAATATCACTTATAGTTTTCAAGAAGTAGTCGCTACAAACTTATATTTTAAAAATCTATTTTTAGCTGTGACGGCCATCTTGAATTTCCGGCCGACCTGAAATTTTGCTAGGATCAATTAGACATCAAGAGCAACATTCCTGTGAAGTTTCATGAAAATCCGTCAAGTAGTTTCAGAGGAGTAGTCGCTACAAGTTTTCATTATATAACTCTGTAAACAAAGATGGCCACTGACAGCCATGTTTAACATTGAATCAAAATAATGTTCGACTCGGATAACCATCATGTCATGCTGATCATTTTAGAAAAAGTCCCATATCAATATCTCTTATAGTTTTCAAGAAGTAGTCGCTACAAACTTATTTTTTAAAAATCTATTTTTAACTGTGGCGGCCATCTTGAATTTCCGGCCGACCTGAAATTTTTCTAGGATCAACTAGACATCAAGAGCAACATTCCTGTGAAGTTTCATGAACATCCGTCAAGTAGTTTCAGAGGAGTTGTCGCTACAAGTTTTTACTATATAACTCTATGTAACCAAAGATGGCCACTGGCAGCCATGTTTAACGTCGAATCAAAATAATTTTCCACAAGGATCTACATCATGTCATGCTGATTATTTTAGAAAAAGTCCCATATCAATATCACTTATAGTTTTCAAGAAGTAGTCGCTACAAACTTATATTTTAAAAATCTATTTTTAGCTGTGACGGCCATCTTGAATTTCCGGCCGACCTGAAATTTTTCCAGGATCAATTAGACATCAAGAGCAACATTCCTGTAACGTTTCATGACAATCTGCCAGGTAGTTTCAGAGAAGTAGTCGCTACAAGTTTTTACTATATAACTCTATGTAAACAAAGATGGCCGCTGGCAGCCATGTTTAACGTCGAATCAAAACGATTTTCGACAAGGATCAACATCATGTCATGCTGATCATTTTAGAAAAAGTCCCATATCAATATCACTTATAGTTTTCAAGAAGTAGTCGCTACAAACTCGTATTTTGAAAATCTATTTTTAGCCATGGCGGCCATCTTGAATTTCCGGCCGACCTGAAATTTTGCTAGGATCAATTAGACATCAAGAGCAACATTTTTGTGAAGTTTCATGAAAATCCGTCAAGTAGTTTCAGAGGAGTAGTCGCTACAAGTTTTCATTATATAACTCTATGTAAACAAAGATGGCCGCTGGCAGCCATGTTTAACGTCGAATCAAAACGATTTTTGATAAGGACCAACATCCTGTCATGCTGATCATTTTAGAAAAAGTCCCATATCAATATCACTTATAGTTTTCAAGAAGTAGTCGCTACAAACTTGTATTTTGAAAATCTATTTTTAGCCATGGCGGCCATCTTGAATTTCCGGCCGACCTGAAATTTTGCTAGGATCAATAAGACATCATGAGCAACATTTTTGTGAAGTTTCATGAACATCCGTCAAGTAGTTTCAGAGGAGTAGTCGCTACAAGTTTTCATTATATAACTTTATGTAAACAAAGATGGCCACTGGCAGCCATGTTTAATGTCGAATCAAAATAATGTTCGACTCGGATAACCATCATGTCATGCTGATCATTTTAGAAAAAGTCCCATATCAATATCACTTATAGTTTTCAAGAAGTAGTTGCTACAAACTTATTTTTTAAAAATCTATTTTAAACTGTGGCAGCCATCTTGAATTTCTGGCCGATCTGAAATTTTGCTAGGATCAATTAGACATTAAGAGCAACATTCCTGTAAAGTTTCATGAAAATCCGCCAAGTAGTTTTAGAGGAGTAGTCGCTACAAGTTTTTACTATATGACTCTATGTAAACAAAGATGGCCGCTGGCAGCCATGTTTATCGTCAAATCAAAACGATTTTCGACAAGGCCCAACATCATGTCATGCTGATCATTTTAGAAAAAGTCCCATATCAATATCACTTATAGTTTTCAAGAAGTAGTCGCTACAAACTTGTATTTAAAAAATCTATTTTTAACTTTGGCGGCCATCTTGGATTTCACATCAACATGAATTTTTGCTAGGATCAACTAGACTTCATGGGCAACATTTTTGTAAAGTTTTATGAATATCCATCCAGTAGTTTCAGAGGAGTAGTCGCTACAAATAAAAGTTAACGGACAGACGGACGGACAGACGGACGACGGACGCCGCACCACGGCATAAGCTCTGCTGATCTCTGATCAGTAGAGCTAATAATATGTGTTTGACCGTTAACGGTGCAAAGCAGAGTATACATTCCGGTAATTGCTCACCTTGTAATAAATATGAATGAGTATAACGTGTATGCCCTATCCTGCACCGGGCTAGGACAACTTCCTCTCGACGAATGGGTATACTAGAAGAACGCCATTCTCCGAGTAACGGTTTAATTGGATGGAGTTTATTGTTAACTGACAAATCCCAAGCGGCTTGCCAAGAGTTACGAATATATGTGTTAATACAACTTTTAAAATCAGTATAAGGTAATTTGGTTTTAGTTATATGTAAATCTAATGCTGCCTTAGCAGCACTATCAGCTCTATCATTACCACGTATTCCTACATGGCTTGGAAGCCAGCAGAAAATAATAACATTATCAATTATAAGAGAATTGTACTTTTCTAAAAGTTGAAGCACAACTGGGTTATCATGTTTCATATTACCCAGTGCTTGAAGAGATGAAAGGGAATCAGAAAATATTACAAAATGGTCATCATCAGATTCCTGAATATAATTTAAGGCAAGTTCAATTGCCTTAAGATCAGCTGAAAAGATCGAGGCCTTGTCAGGCAGGCGGCTCTTTATGCTGTGTTTGTGAACAACAGCTGCTGCAGCTACCGTAACTCCATCTTTAGAGCCATCTGTGTAGATATGTTGAAAGTCACTGTATTTCGATATAATTTCATTAAATTTGCTTTGAAAGACAGTAGGGTCTGTACTGGATTTGTTATTATTACAAAGATCAAAAATAATTGTTGGAGTTTCCAAAGTCCACGGTGGAATTTGTGGTACTTTGTACTTGGCAATCAAATTTAGGTCGATTACAGTCTCTTAATTTTGGTTTAATACGAAGACCAAATGGTCGAATGGCCTTCGGTTTTCGATCAAAAAGAGGTTCACAACTAGGATGAAAAACGTTATCGAAAGTTGGGTTTGAAGGGTTAGACTTTAATTTAATGGCGTATTGAAGAGCTAATTTGTCTCGTCTATGAGACAGTGATGGTTCATTGGCTTCAACATATAGACTTTCGGCTGGTGATGTACGAAAGGCACCTAAGGCGAGTCGTAATCCTTGATTATGTATAGGGTCGAGCATCTGCAAGTACGACTTGCGAGTCGATCCATATACTATTGAGCCGTAGTCCAGCTTGGATCTGATAAGAGATCTGTAAAGTCGCAAGAGGACTTTTCGATCTGCTGCCCAATTAGTGTTTGCAACAACTTTAAGTAAGTTAAGAGCTTTAAGGCATTTGGCCTTCAAGTATTTAAGGTGTGGTATAAACGTTAATTTACGGTCGAAAATAAGACCAAGGAATTTTGTCTCATCCACTACTGGTATTGGTGACCCATCCAGTGTTAGATGAGGGTCTTCATGATGTTTACGAAGTTGACAAAAGTGCATACAATTAGTTTTAGATTTAGAAAATTACGAATTGAAGAGCTTGTATGTTGTCAATTCTGCGTAAAACATATTTGTATGGTTTTTGCACATTGACTGGAAGCAAAATTATAAATAGATTAATAGATCCAAGGAATAATACTAAATTTCATCCATACAGGTACTGGATTCCAAAAACATGTAAGTTTCGCTGTTTTTTTCATGGTGTTAAAACAACTTATCCAGAGTCCACCAATACTCCAATATAATGACCTTTGTAAATTGTACTAAACCTTGTATTCTGTTGTCTTATAACAAATGCACTATACACAAAAGAATCGTACCACAATACTGAAACTGTAAATAGGATAACTATTAGTGATGTGTAGACATACGAATATCTAATAATATTGTGTACCAAATATACTATTTTTAAATGCATAAATATGGATATATGTAAAAATGTATAGGTGCTCTCTGGGTAATTTATAGCTGTGTAGCTTAGCCATGTAGCCAATATAGCCTTTCTAGCTTACCGAGCTTTTCAGTTTTCAATCTGGCATGGAAATCTTTTCTATTGTTTTAGTCCTATTGCCGACAATCTATGCATGCTGAAGCTATCCTATTGCTCTGTATCTTCCCCATGTTTTGTTATTCCTTTGTATCCGCACAATGTCATAAATTATTCCATTTTTGTGAAGTGATGTGCTGTGATTATTAATTAGTAGTAATGTGTTCCCTTATGTAAGTTGTTACTAAAGAATATATATTCTCAATAATAGGGGTAAAGGGTTTCATTAAGAGGGGGTGGGGGGGGGGGGGGGGGGGGGGGGGGAGTATACAAAGTAAACCAACAACGCTATACAGGTATTCTATGGGTAAATAAATTTCATAGAGGATTGTAGCTGGTATGTTCTTTCTTCTGTGAACAAAAATTACTATACTAGCGTGCTGTATGGAAATAACATATTTCATTTCATGGAGGATTGTAGCTGGTATGTTCTTTCCGCTATGAACAACTTGATGTATGCTCTATCTCAATAATGGGTGAGAATATGTATCATTTAGGTGTAGTCACACTGTTTTTTTATGATGGAATTGTTAAAATGTTATGTGTTATTGGTTGTACCATTTAGGTGTAGCCACAATGTTTTCTATGGTGGAATTGTTAAAATGTTATTTGTTATTGTTATGTCCACTTTATGTTGTTTTGATAGTCTAACAGTAAACTTTCCATTGTAATCATTACCATAATAGTGTTTTAAGTATATCTCAAGTCTAGATTTCTAAGATTGTACAATCAGGACATTACTTTTGCTTTAAATGCCGGTCCTTTGAACATTAAGACTCTTGAACAATATTGGCAACATTATTGCACTAAAAGAAAGGACCATTTTCTTAACTCATCAATTTCTATTCAGTTTAATACAGTTTAATAGTTATTATCAATAAGCTTAGGTATGTTGACATCTCCTCAAAGATGGGGTAGAGTGTTGTACCTGCGTCCATGTCGGAGGCCCCACTCTGGTGACGTCAGAGGTTTGACCTTCGTCTAGGCAAGGGTCAGCCAATAGTCGGCCAGCAATAAGGCACGTGATTCCAATCCGGGTGAGCTCCGACGAATCAGGACAATACTCTCTCTCTTCAACCTCAACCACCGAACCAACAACACTACGTCTGATCGTCTCCGTACATCACGTCTACAAGTGGTTCAGGGGAGCTGGGAGCATTCTAGGTAAGTAGACCGTTACCTAGACATTATTGTGCGTTGGTCTATAGCGCGGGTTTTTACTCGTACATCAGTACGACCAGAAAACTCTAGGGACAAAAGCTCATGCACCCAAAGAAGGCTAAAAATATCGGACAGGGAAAGCAGCATTCAAGGACGACAGTCAAACACAAAAAACAAAAACAAAACGCAAACAGACTAACGAAAAGGCAAAAGTAATAAAAAAGGCAAACGACACCACCAAGTTGACAATGGCAATTTAAAGACACTTCCCTACCCCCTACCCCCCCCCCCCCCCCCCCCCCCCCCCCCCCCCCCCCCCAAAACAATAGCATGCCCCATTTTGCTGAAACAATTTATCCCCCGAAGAAAATCCTCTTCCCGGAAATACTTCCCTTTAGTAGCATTATATGTATTTGTATGTTAAAACTTTAGCCCCAATCTTTATCACAATTACAATGTAATTATATATGCTATTGCAATTTTCAACTTGGGACATATATAAATACATTCTAATTGCATACAGATTGGGCTAAAGTTTTAGTCCCAATCAATCTATGACAAAATCGTACGTGAAGTACACTCAGTACAAAAAGAGACGCAACTTTTTCGGAATTATTTTTTTCATTGTTATGATGTGGGTGGAAATAAAACTGTATGTTCCATACATTCAATGGGTTAATTGTGTCCTTCTCAAGGTCAAAAACTGACCTTGTAAATTTCTCTTTCGCCTTAGTAACCACGACTAAGCAAATCACATTTCCACGTGTGCACGATATGCACGAGCTACCCGAGCAATTGAATACATGTATTGGTGTAGCCCATGAATCGGCATGATTGAAAAACTAGTTTTATTTGGCCAGGGAATAGTTATAACCATGCCACGTCTTAGCGAAGACGTCAGGAACCAAGCAATTGGAATGCTTCAAGCTGGCGTCGTGAAGACACGTGTCGCACGTCACTTTAATTGTCATGTTAGCAGTATAACGCGTCTCACGCGTCGTTACAACACGTTTGGCAAAGTGAAAGACCTACCAAAGTCCGGCCGTCCCAGGGTAACTACCAGACGTCAGGACGTCAATGTGAGGGTCAGACACCTGCGCAATCGGTTCTTGCCAGCAACAGACACAGCCAGACGGACGGTGGGCACTCATGGGTAAGTTACCATAAATTGTAACAAAAATCATCAACTTCACTTTTTATATACAGTGCGGAACCGCCTGAGAGCTGCAGGTCTGAAGTGCCGACGTCCAAAAAAGTCGTGGATCCTCCCTGGGCGTCACAAACAAGAACGTCTGCGATGGGCACGGGCACATTTGAGATTCACTAGGCGTCAGTGGAGCCGGATCTTGTTTAGTGATTAATCGAAGATAGTGTTAAGAAGAGCCGATAGTAGAGTGCGCGTGTGGAGACGCAGAGGAGAACGTCACAGCGAAGCCTGCATCCAACAGTTAAACAGGTGGGGTGGTGGGTCAATTCATGTGTGGTCGGGAATTACCCAGTTCGGCCGAACAGACCTTGTTGTCTCCAACCGGAATGTCAACGCTCAGACTTACGTGCAGAATGTCCTGGCGCCTGTCGTCGTGCCCTTCATGAACCAACACTACCAAGGGCACGGGACGTTACAGCATGACAATGCCCGTCCGCACACGGCACTCCATACGCGAAACTTCCTCGCCGCAAACAACATCAACGTGCTCGATTGGCCTGCTATGGCACCAATTGAAAACATGTGGGACGAACTCAAGAGGAGGATCTACACACGGGTACCAGCGCCACAGACTGTGGCAGTGCTCCAACAGGCAGCCATGCAGGAGTGACGGAATATCCCACAGACAGTAATAGCCCGAGTTATCACCTCAATGCGCCAGCGATGCCAAGCACTCATAACAGCAAGGGGAAGTTACACCAGATACTGAACTTGTGACTTTGGAATTGATAGTGATAGTTTTTGAACTGTTGCTATTCTGAAAGTTAAGGTGATGTTAATGCCATTCTTGTGTCTATTCTTAGATAAATTATTACTCTTTGAGTGGGTACTTTCCTTTCTTCTCTGGCCATAGTAAATGTCAAGAAAAAATAATTCCGAAAAAGTTGCGTTTCTTTTTG